>SJYC01047730.1:0-51773 GCA_006408675.1 Madoqua kirkii | reverse complement strand
GCAATCAATCCTAAAGGAAATCTGTCCTGGATATATTGGAAGGACTGATGCTGATGCTAATGCTGAAGCTGAATACTTTGGCTACCTGATGCTAATAGCTGACTCATTGATAAAGACCTCGAGGCTGAGAAACACTGAAGGGAGGAGAAAGGGACAAGATAGGATGGCATCAACAACTGAATGGGTATGAGTTTGAGCAATCTCCACGAGTTGGTGCTGGACAGGGAAGCCTAGCATGCTGCAGTCCATGGGGTCGCAAAGAGTCAGACATGACTGAGCAACTGAATTGAGCTGATAGATATTCAGCATCATTAGCCATTCAGTTCAGTTCAGTCACTCAGTCGTGTCCAGCTCTTTGCGACCCCATGAATCACAGCACGCCAGGCCTCCCTGTCCATCACCAACTCCTGGAGTTCACTCAGACTCATGTCCATCAAGTCCGTGATGCCATCCAGCCATCTCATCCTCGGTCGTCTCCTTCTCCTCCTGCCCCCAATCCCTCCCAGCATCAGAGTCTTTTCCAGTGAGTCAACTCTTCGTATGAGGTGGCCAAAGTACTGGAGTTTCAGCTTTAGCATTATTCCTTCCAAAGAAATCCAGGGTTGATCTCCTTCAGAATGGACTAGTTGGATCTCCTTGCAGTCCAAGGGACTCTCAAGAGTCTTTTCCAACACCACAGTACAAAAGCATCAATTCTTCAGTGCTCAGCTTTCTTCACAGTCCAACTCTCACATCCATACATGACCACAGGAAAAAACATAGCCTTGACTAGACAGACCGTAGTCAGCCAAGTAATGTCTGTGCTTTTGAATATGCTATCTAGGTTGGTCATAACTTTTCTTCCAAGGAATAAGTGTCTTTTAATTTCATGGCTGCAGTTACCATCTGCAGTGATTTTGGAGCCCCCCAAAATAAAGTCTGACACTGTTTCCACGGTTTTCCCATCTATTTCCCATGAAGTGATAGTACATAAATTCCTTGAGGATGGGAAATCTGTTCTATTGGATACTGGGACTCCAGAAGCTAGAACAAAACGTGACACACATCAGACCCTTAATAAGTACACCTTTTTATGTTGTCCTTTGCCTGATAACCCTTTATTTAAAAACCAACATTAATATTTTTGATACTTTGCTTTTTATTATATCTACATATGAACATCTAAATGCATTTACAATCTCCATCTGTGTCAGAGTTTCTCAGCCTAAGCACATTGAGATTTTGAGCTAGACAGTTCTTTGCTGTGAGGTTGAGTGTAGCTGTTGTGTAGGATGTTTAGCAGTATCTTTGACCTCTACTCATTAGACTCCAGTAGCAACTTCCCAGTTGTGTCAACCAAAAATGTCTCCAGATATTGCCAAATGTTCCTGGGGGTCAAAATTGCTGCAGTTGAGAATAACTGAATTTAAATCAGATGACTCTCTCTCTAGCTAGTATTTCCCTTCTCAAGTATCCTGCTTGACCACAGGAAGTCTTAATCCCACTAGCTTTTCCCACTGTGGCTTCCCAGAGAAAGTTTCTCAGCGTTGGCATAGTCCCCTGTCTTAGTTCCCTATGTGATAACCAATATTCTTTATAAGGAATTGTACAGAGAAAACCACTGGATGCTGAATATGTCTGTTCTGAATTATCACATTGCAAGAGTTAATAAAAACAACCAAAAGGTGGTGAAATACATGTAACATAAAACTTACCATCTTACCCATTTTTAAATGTGACATAAAAATGACATTCATATTACTTTATTTGCCTTTTTCCATTTTTACTACTGTTCCTTGGTTTATGGCCATGTCACTACAATTTTTGCCTCATCTTCACATCACCTTCTTTGTGTGTATCTGTGTTTATGTGTATAAACTCCTTTTGATTCTCGTAAAGAGGACAAGCTGTTTCTGAATACATTTAACTTAATCCCATCTTTTGCCATTAAAGTAATATTTACAGGTTCCAGGGATTGGGAAGTGAGTAATTTGAATTATTTAAGCCTGTGACAGTAGCCATTCATTAAATCTTTAATCATAGACAAAATATGGAGTTATTTTTAAGATTATTTTATGTAAGTGATTTCTTTAAGTATCAAGTTTACAAATCAACTGGACAAGTCAAGAGGTAACTGCACAGTGCCTCTTGGTCCCCTTCATAATATGGCTCAGACTTCACACACAGCTTTTAAGGTGCGTATTAATTGACTTCTGTCTTCATCCCTCTTCATCTCTAATCATTCCCAGTCATGGATTCTTATATATCGATACAGAGGCATGTGATCTACTCAGGAACCACTTTTTTTTTTCTGTACTCTTGCTGTTGTTATCAGTTTTTATCCAGAATTCTCTCTTTTCACCCTTCATACATCCTTTAAAACAAATAATTTTTAGCTTTAGGGCTGAGAAATGAGGAAGAAAATGGATATAATTTAAGCAGGCATATCTGATATGATAATAATCATATATTTAGAAAAGTAATAATTTGTTTCATGTAATTTAAATTTAAATTACCACAGTTTATTTATCCAGTCACCTACTGAAGGACATCTTGGTTGCTTCCAAGTTTTGGCAGCTATAAATAAAGCTGCTTATGTACACACAAAGATATGCATAAGGATGTTTATAGCAGCTTGATCCATAATTGCCAAAAACTAGAAGCAACCAAGTTGTCCCTCAGTAGGTGAACTGATAAATAAGCTGTGGTACATCAGATAATAGAATATGTTGATAATGGGGAAAGCCAATGCATATAGGTGGGGCGGGTATATGGGGAATTTCTCTGTCTTTCTCTCAATTTTGCTGTGAACCTAAAACTTCTCTAAAAAAAGAACATCTTAAAAATATATTTGCTACAAACAGAGCTTGTCAGATCTTGCTAAAAGTATGCTCAAGATTACGTTCTTGATCAGACTTCCATGGGAGAGTCCTCATCAAACTCTAAGGAGAACTTGGATATATTTCTAAAAGGGAAAGGATTAAAGTACTCTAGCAAAATATAACTTGTGTTACCTTTAGAGAGCAATTCCCTCAGCTCCTATATTCAAGCAAGAGTATAGAAAACTATTAATTGCTCCATACATACCAGTCACCTGCCAGTTGTGTTCACTAGCCTAAAAGGGCTTTCAAGCATTAATTTCATGTGTTCTTACATGATGTGAAGTGATAAGTACAAAATAAATGTTTACTGAGTCTCTAACTCTGTCCTCAGTAGATTTCATTCCAACATGTGAAGATTCATTTGAAATGGGCCTGTTCTAGAATTAGAGTTAAAATCAGGAAGAAGCTTGTAGATGATCATAGTTTAGGCATTTTTCAGTATCTCAGAAAAAGTACCTAGAAATATGATTAATGATAGTAGTTTGGCATGTAGAATACTTTAAAATCATTTACACAATTTGAATATCAATATTCATTTGGTGCAAAGAAAAACTTGAGAAGTCTTAAAATAATGATTTTTGTCAAAAATCATTTAAAAACTAAGAACTAGTATATTTTATTTAAAGCTTTTGTTATTTAGCTCTTTTTTCTCTAGCTTTATACAGACAATATCTGTAATATTCACGTCTTTTTTACATGTTAATTTTACTCTCATTAGTTACATGCTTTCTGGAAATTGGTAGCTTTAAAATGAAAGAGTAGATTAACCAAGCTATTTTAACTGATGTCAGTTTTGAATGAAATATGTTCAGTGCCAGAAAACTGTTAGCTATTTTATTTCAAAATTTTTAGAAGGACAAACTGAAAAGGATATAACCTTTCATTTTGAAATGAGGTCCTTTCATTTTGAAATGAGGTCTTCAAGCATCATTTATTTACAAGTATATTCTTCAGGGAATGTAACCTATCTCCTTTGCCTTTTGAATGACAAACATAGTTGAAAATTTAAGACACTCATCAAAGCATATTCCCTGGTCAGTAGTGGTCTGGTCCAGGTGGGGTTTTCTCAAGTGCTTTGTCTGGACTGGTTCTCAGATGTGATGGGGCTTAGTGAAAGGACATTCGTCACATACCTAGGGAGATTAGTGAGTCATTTGATAGACTTCACTTTAAGAAAATATTTTGCTTTGTTTAGATTTATTTTGTTATTGCAGTCATGCCCTTTTTTGGCATGACTCATCCTCTTTTTTGCCCCTACTGCTGTATTTATGTTTGTTCCAAGGTGATTTATTCATTGTATAGAAAGCAAAAAGTTTTTTGTGGAATGAGTCACATAGTACAAATGAGTCTTAGGGATTGAATTTAGATTTTGGGGTTTTATGTTCTTTGATTTCTTTTTGTCTCATCTTTAAATGATAAATTAAAATTCTTGATAAAGATTATATGACTAAAGGCTGATAGCCCTGAATGTATCCTTGGTATTCAAGTAAATAATATACATTTAAGATTTCTTAATGTCTTGAATAGCTTGATAGCCCATTTCCTTTTTAGTGCCAAATAATACTCCATTGTCTGGATGTACTACAGTTTATTTGTTCACCTACTGAAGGACATCTCAGTTGTTTCCAAGTTTTGACAATTATGAATAAAGCTTCTATACATATCTATGTATAGATTTTTTGTGTAGATATGTTTTTGATTCCTTTGAATAAATACTAAAAAGTATAATTGCAAGACTGTATGGTAAGAGTATATTAAGTTTTATAACAAATTGCCAAACACTCTCCCAAAGTGAGTATAACATTTTGCATTCCTACCAGCAATGGAAAAGTTTCTGTTGCTCCATAACTTTGTCAGATTTTGGTGTTGTCAGTGTTCCAGATTTTGGCCATTCTGGTAGGTGTGTGGTGAGACCTCATTGTTTTACTTTTCATTTCCCCAATGACATATGGTGTAGAGCATTTTTTATATGTTTATTTGCCATCTGTTTATCTTCTTTGGTGAGACATCTGTTAAGGTCTTTACATTTTTAAATGTTTGTTTGTTTTCTTATTATTGAGTTTTAAGGATTCATGGTATATTTTGAATAAGTCTTTCATCATATTTGTTTTTGCAAAGCTGTCTCTTATACACATCTTTTCCCCAATGACATATGGTGTAGAGCATTTTTTATATGTTTATTTGCCATCTGTTTATCTTCTTTGGTGAGACATCTGTTAAGGTCTTTACATTTTTAAATGTTTGTTTGTTTTCTTATTATTGAGTTTTAAGGATTCATGGTATATTTTGAATAAGTCTTTCATCATATTTGTTTTTGCAGATATTGTCTCCCAACTGGTGTCTTGTTTCTCATTCTCTTGAAATTATCTTTTGCAGAACAGAATTTTTTTAAATTAAGTTCAGTTTATCAATTATTTCTTTGATGGATTGTGTCTTTGGTGTTGTATCTAAAAACACCCTGCCTTAACCAAGGTCATTTAAATTTTTTCCTCTGTTATCTTTTAGGAGTTTTATAGTTTTGTATTATACATATAGTTCTATGCTCCCCATTTTGAGTTAATTTTTATGAAGTGTATAACGTTTGTGTCTAGACTTTTTTTTTGCATATTGATGTTCAATTGTTCTAGCATAATTTGCTGAAACAAATTATCTTTGCTCCATTGTTTTACATTTGTTATTTTGTCAGAGATGTTTTTCATTAGTTTTTATGTCAGAGACTATGTTTATTTAAACACTGTTCTTCAAACATTACCACTCTGTTCCTTTTGGATAAGCGGAGTGAACTGATTGTTTGGCATATTAGCTAGCATAAATGTAAAATTTCTTTGAAGTGTCTTCATATATTGCTTTAACTATTTCATATGAGACTTTCTGTTAACATGGCAGAAATGCAGTATAAATTCCTAAAGTCAAGAAGAATAGTAGAGGATATCTAAGAAATATCTATACAAGTTTTGAAGATGGGAGACAAATGATTTATAACTTAGTAAATGGAATGGTAAGAGAGTCTGATTCTTTCAGGAGAGGTTTCTACAGAGGCAAACTGATTCCTAAACAGAAAGCCTCGGGTACCAGAGGTACCAGTTACCTCCAAAGCTGAGGGTATAGAACAGTGTGAAAACCATGACAGTTTGCTTAAGGATAATAAGGGGCACTTAGACCACCCACATAGCCATGAACCTAATTTCCCCACTTCTCATTCTCAGGGCAGGAAAAAAAAATCTGGGTTCACAGATACCAAACAAAGCTGAAGAAAGATTGAGTGACTTTACTAAAAACATGAGGATTAAATGAAAGTTTCCATAATGAAACTAGAAACAAGCTCCGTTTCCTTGCTTAATTATAAGAATACAAGCAGCCAGTCTTGGGCTCCTACATGTAAAAATGAGCTGATCAAGAGTAAAGACTCTCAGATATTGGCAGGTGAAGGGGGGAGGTCTTTGAATACAACGTCTCTGCATGATGACAACATATTGAGGCCTCCCCATATGGAGAACCAAGTTTTAGTTTTTCACTGTCAAATACAGATGGTCAGCAAAGATTGCCAGACACTGGGGGAAATCCTGTAACATAAAATGTTGTTTTGCCTGAAAAATTCCATGGACAGAGGAGCCTGGTGAGCTCCGGTCCAAAAGGTCATGAAGAGTTGCACACAACTGAGCACTACGCACACGTACATTTTGAGAGACATTCATAACTCTACTGGAGACTTTAGGGGTGAATTAGTGATAAGTATATAAAATACAAAACAAATGAAAAAAATGAGGCAATAATTCATTCAGGAAAAAAACAAATAAAATTGATTGTTGAACAATATGGGAGTTAGGGGCACTGACCTTCTGTCTAGCCAAAACCCTGCCTGTAATTTTAAAGCTGGACTTTTATACCTGCAATTCCTCTGTTTTGGCAGTGCCTCTATATCAGCATCTCTGTATACACCCTCTGATTTAACCAGTCTTGGATTGTGTCATTTTATATAAGTGGACCCATGTAGTTCAAACCTGTGTTGCTCATGTCAACTGTAGTTGTACAAGGAAGAAAATAATAAAATGTAGTGTATTACATAGTTCATCTGTGAACAGTTTTACACATTATGTCATTATGTAAACATTGAAATGATTTATTAAAACATGTAACTTTGGTGAATGAGTGGAAGCAGAGAAAATTAACTGGGGGTGAGGAGTAGTAAGAGTTAAATCCATATCTTATAGTAGTGAGGAGAGTGAAGAAAGTCTATAAAGGAAATAACTAGTGAATGGCTAAAATTGACAAGTCATGAAAAGTAGCTAAAAGCATGAAAAGGGTTGCTTTTGTTAAGATGGAATCTATGTGGAGGAATGGAATGGGGCTTTTTCAAGTTAAATCTTGTAGAATTCCTTGACTTTTTAAATATCGTGCGCATTGTTTTTGTTAAAAATGGAATTAGAATATACCCATGACTTCAGTATTCTCTTCCATAATATACTTGTGATAGTTTTAATATTAAGAAAAATGTCCACCTCTCAACATACCTGAGTTAAGTGTGCCAGTTGATAATGTGGATTGCTGTGTGTGCTTCCTTGGTTCATAGCCACATACTTCTAATATGACATAAAACCTACTTTGAGAAGTATGGATTAATTTTTTTTTTGTTACATAAAATAGTGCTGTGAGCATCTAAGAGCATGAATGCATTTTTAATAAAAAAAAAAAACTGAATAACATTCCCTTCTGTCTCATACGATTAAAACTGGTTACAATTCTCCAGTATAACATGCAACAGTCATATACAACTTTCCCTTTAAAAGACAAAGTTATGATATAGTGCATTAATGAAAAAGGTTAAGAAAAACACAACATCCCCAAGCTTTGGTTATCTGGAATTGAAAACACAAATCTTGAAATTGAAAGTACAAATTTTGAAATTTATTGTCCATCCAATTGGCTGTTTATCAAGAAACTATATTTAGGTGAATAGTACATTATATGGTGAAGAGTTTGCTTCAGGAACATGTGAACCATGAAATTCTTGATGTTCAAGCTGGTTTTAGAAAAGGCAGAGGAACCAGAGATCAAAACCAGAGCCAACATCCGCTGGATCATGGAAAAAGCAAGAGAGTTCCAGAAAAACATCTATTTCTGCTTTATTGACTATGCCAAAGCCTTTGACTGTGTGGATCACAATAAACTATGGAGAATTCTTCAAGAGATGGGAATACCAGACCACCTGACTGGCCTTTGGAGAAACCTATAAGCAGGTCAAGAAGCAACAGTTAGAACTGGATATGTAACAACAGACTGGTTCCAAATAGGAAAAGGAGTACGTCAAGGCTGTATATTGTCACCCTGCTTATTTAACTTCTAACAACATCCGCTGGATCATGGAAAAAGCAAGAGAGTTCCAGAAAAACATCTATTTCTGCTTTATTGACTATGCCAAAGCCTTTGACTGTGTGGATCACAATAAACTATGGAGAATTCTTCAAGAGATGGGAATACCAGACCACCTGACTGGCCTTTGGAGAAACCTATAAGCAGGTCAAGAAGCAACAGTTAGAACTGGATATGTAACAACAGACTGGTTCCAAATAGGAAAAGGAGTACGTCAAGGCTGTATATTGTCACCCTGCTTATTTAACTTCTAGCAGAGTACATCATGAGAAATGCTGGGCTAGAAGAAGCACAAGCTGGAATCAAGATTGCCGGGAGAAATATCAGTAACCTCAGATATGCAGATGACACCACCCTTATGACAGAGAGTGAAGAGGAACTAAAAAGCCTCTTGATGAAAGTGAAAGAGGAGAGTGAAAAGGTTGGCTTAAATCTCAACATTCAGAAAATGAACCTCATGGCATCTGGTCCCATTACTTCATGGGAAATAGATGGGGAAACAGTGGAAACAGTGTCAGACTTTATTTTTCTGGGCTCCAAAATCACTGTAGATGGTGATTGCAGCCATGAAATTAAAAGACGCTTACTCCTTGGAAGGAAAGTTATGACCAACCTAGGTAGCATATTCAAAAGCAAAGACATTACTTAGCAACAAAGGTCTGTCTAGTCAAGGCTATGTTTTTTCCTGTAGTCATGTATGGATGTGAGAGCTGGACTGTGAAGAAAGGTGAGTGCCGAAGAATTGATGCTTTTGAACTGTGGTATTGGAGAAGACTCTTGAGTCTCTTGGGCTGCAAGGAGATCCATCCAACCAGTCCATTCTAAAGGAGATCAGTCCTCAGTGTTCCTAGGAAGGAATGATGCTAAAGCTGAAACTCCATTACTTTGGCCACCTCATGTGAAGAGTTGACTCACTGGAAAAGACTCTGATGCTGGGAGGGATTGGAGGCAGGAGAAGAAGGGGATGACAGAGGATGAGATGGCTGGATGACATCACCAGCTCAATGGACATGAGTTTGAGTGAACTCTAGAAGTTGGCGATGGATAGGGAGGCCTGCAGCATGGAGGCCCCATGCTGCAATTCATGGGATGCAAAGAGTCAGGCACCACTGAGCGAGCGACTGAACTGAACTTGCTTATTCAAATGCAATTTGGAAGTTTTGCATATAAACATATTAATGCTCTCTAATAACCTCATATTGAGGAAGCACTCCCTAAATCTAAATGCTTATGTGGGATTTTTATCTGTTGAAAACAAATTGAGAAAAGCTGACTATATTTAATAACTTTAAATTTGTGAAACCATAGGATTTCTATCAAGTAAAGGTCTAAGACATCATCTTCCGTCATGATCTCTTATCCTTCTGGGCTAGGAATAAATCCATGACATAAGATGAACTAGGTAATCTAATTATTTTTCCATTTTAAAAGAATTCTTGTTTTCTTTTAAATAAATGAAAAACAGCTACCCCACATATGACATTTTACACAATGATTAGATTAGAGTTCTAGATTGTGAAAGAATTATTATCCATATTCCAGAAATAATGTGGAAGGATATTTTGGTGTGTAATGTAAAATTATTGTCAATTTATGAAAGAGATTTTATCTGAAATATATTTTAAAAAAGCAAAAATTCTTCTAATATGTACAAAACAAAATAAATTACTTACTTCCAAATCTGTAGATGATCTTGACTTTTTCTTTCTGGTTTTAAAAGCATTTTTTAAAAATAAGGGGGAAAAGGGAAATTATTTATAATTTATTGAACAGCACCATACATATAGATATTTGTGATACTTTATATAGTGCCCAGATCAAGAAGTGACTTAATTTACTTCATTTTTGCTTATATGCTTTTGCAGAGTTCATTTTGCCTAAGACAAAATTTTACTCTGTTTTAAGAAAGTGTGTCTCTTAAACTGTGTGTCAAGAAACAGTCTGTAACTGTTTTATAGGAAGTGCAGCAATAAAATTAGCCCTATGAGGTATACCAGTAGAACATGCTTCGAAACAAAGTGAGACCATCATGTTGATTTTACTATATTATTCTTGTAAAATCTTTTGGTTTTAAATAGATAGAAATTTGAAAAATCTTCCAGAAAGGAATTTATTACTGTATGAAAATGATGAAACTTGGAACTATGAAATAAAGGAACTTAAAAATGGTGGTGGTGGGAGTATTTATTTTATACCAGCTTCTCAAAGGAGTTAGTAGACCCATTTGTTTAAGAACTAGTGAACAGAAAGATGATAATTTGATATTAGTCTTTTAATGGTTTAGTCACTACTGGTTGGCTAGGAAGCACATAAAAAAGTTCTAGAATAGTGTTTATTTAAAATGTTTTATGAGAAAGATCATTAGATAATCTATTACATGTCATGATTCTTTTATTTGATGCAAATGTGTTAAAAACAGTATTTATAGTAGAGAAGACTTTTTTTTTTTTAATTTTAAATTCATGGTGCTTCTTACCCATGTCCTCGTACTTTGTACAACTTCTGGTTGGCTAGTATTCAAAATACCTCACAACTGCAGTGACCTGTGAAAATTTATTTTATACCAGCTTCTCAAAGGAGTTAGTAGACCCATTTGTTTAAGAACTAGTGAACAGAAAGATGATAATTTGATATTAGTCTTTTAATGGTTTAGTCACTACTGGTTGGCTAGGAAGCACATAAAAAAGTTCTAGAATAGTGTTTATTTAAAATGTTTTATGAGAAAGATCATTAGATAATCTATTACATGTCATGATGATTCTTTTATTTGATGCAAATGTGTTAAAAACAGTATTTATAGTAGAGAAGACTTTTTTTAAAAATTTTAAATTCATGGTGCTTCTTACCCATGTCCTCGTACTTTGTACAACTTCTGGTTGGCTAGTATTCAAAACTCACAACTGCAGTGACCTGTGAAACAGCTATCTGAAAAGTGCTGAGACAGCTCCTTAAAAAATAGTCCTGTGACATCTCCTAAAAAAATAGTCCTTTTGATAGCTTCCTGGAATACAAAGCCAAAGTCATTCAAGGTAATTGATCTCTGTGGTCAACAGTAGTCCAGAAAAACACTTGGTATGGTAAGTTGGGGGCCCAGAAAACTGCCAGAGTAGCACCCCAGGAGTTGATGGTCTGTGTAGCTGGGGTGTGTTCAGCCTGAGTATCAGGAATGACGTATTCCCGCTCATCCAGTAAACAAATGGATTACACAGAATTTTGTTAGGCTCTGTGGAAGGTATGGAGAGAATATATCCCTATTCTTGAAGAGAAATGGAAAATTTTGATCAGTAGTGTTAAGTACAAGCATAGAACTTTGAATGCAGAGGAATGAATATGGGTGTTGGGGTGAGGAGTCTTCATAAAGAAGATGGTGGTTGAGCTGAGCCTTCAAGGATACAGTCAAAGTGAAGCTCTTCTGGCTGATGTTGGTAAAGCTGAAAGGGCACAGATTGTAAAATCTTTGGGATGCATGTTACAGGGTTTGAAGTGAAGTGAAAGTTGCTCAGTTGTGTCCGACTCTTTGCGACCCCATAGTCTATACAGTCTGTGGGATTCTCCAAGCCAGAATACTGAAGTGGGGAGCCTTTCCCTTCTCCAGGGGATCTTCCCAACCCAGGGATCGAACCCAGGTCTCCTGTGTTACAGGCGGATTCTTCACCAGCTGAGCCACAAGGGAAGACCCCCTAATTGAGCCCAGGTATAGGTGAAATGAGAATTATTTTCTTAGTTATGTGTACTTACTGTTTATTCAGTTAAACTAATAACTGTTAAACCTGGGCTTCCAGTTATGGTAACCACTTGCAATGTGTGGCTATTTAATTAAAAGTAAATAAAATTGTTTAGTTTTGCTTGCCACATTTCAAGTCCTCAGTAACCACATGTGGTGAGTGGACATTTCTGTCATTGTCAGAAGTTCTGTTGGACAGAACGGCAGTAGACATTTATGTGAGGAACCATAGTAGGATTGAAAATTTTATGGAAACTATTGCCTGAGTTGTGGTTTAACAATACGTATTTGCTTTGTAAAAGGTACATAAAAATGTAAATTGAGAAATGGTGTTTGGTTTTATTCACAAATCCCTGTATTGAAATAACTAATATAAATGATCTTCTCCTATTTTGCTTTTTCCTTTTGGATTTTTATGTGGTTTTTTTTTTTTTTTGGACGTTTAACTGAGTGTTGAATGTTAGTGTTAATCCAGGGACATGTTATATCCTGGTTTTTTTTTTTAAGTTGATTTCCTATTTAATTAATGATTTCTTTAAATGTGCTTTTATACCACTCTAGTGATGAGTTTTAAATATTGATGAACCATGGGTTTAAATTGAAACTAGGAGACTATAATAGACTAGGTGGTTTTTCTGCATTATTGATTATTCTGGGATTCACCAGTATTTCTTTCAGATTGAACAAAGCATCAGAATGAAGAAAACAAGGTTTTGCAAAGTTGAGGAATAAAATTACAGAATCAATAGAAATGACAAGACTACTTTGCTGATTTGCATGTTTATAGAGGACAATTCTTCACGGCTTCCAGCTTCTGGCAGCTCCTATCAGTCATTGGCTGTAGACCCATCATTCTCATCTGTCTCCATTTTGACATTAACTTCTCTACTGTGTCTCTGTGTGTCCAAATCTCCCTTCCTCTCTTTTATAAAAACATTAGTCATTGGATTTAGAATCCACTCTATATTCAGGAAGATTTCATTTCAAGGTCTCTAACTAATAACCCAACTTTCAAACAAAGTCACATTCTGAGGTTACAGGTGGACACAGATCAAGGGGAGGGATACTAATCAACCCAATGCAATAAAATTCTTCTCAATCATATGAGCTACTCTGAGGGAGTTTCCCTTGATGGAGTAGTAGAAAGGTGATATACGTTTGTCCTCTCTGACCCAAAATGAGAATGTGGGGAGAGAAGATGCTTCGTGTTTCCGTTACCTTTTGCTACATAACAAGATACTTTTCCAAACTGGAGACTTAAAACAGGAACAAATTATTATTTCTCACAATCTATGGGTTGACTAGATGGTTATTCCACTTAATTTGTGTCTCCTGCAGTGCTGGGTGCTGAAAGGTCCAAATAGGTCACATGACTGGCAAGTTGGTACTGCCTGTTAGCGCAGCTGGGGCTCTTTCCCAGGGCCTTGACTCTGCTCCATATGGTTGGTCCAAGAGGGTAGCTTGGGCTACTTACAGGATGGCACATGAACTACTCCAGGAGTGTGGAAAGGAGAACCTTTCAATGCATCGTAAGCTTCAGGACTGGAACTGAGAGCCTCTGTTCCATGCAGGCCACCTGGTCAGTTCAGATTTAAGGCAAGGAAATATGCAAGGGTGTGAACACCAGCACGCTTCACAGAGGCTCACCAAAGTTCCAGTCTACTACCTTTTCTTCTCCCCTAGAACTGTGATTAATGTGGACCATTTCAAGTGGCAAGGAATTTGCAAAAATAAAATGTAGGGGTGGGTTAATGGGGCAAAAGAACTTTAGGCTTTGATGTTAGATAGAGTACCTGGGATGTTGGCAGACTTTGGAGTGAAAAGGCTGTGAGGCAGAAGTCAAAGTTTTCATTGAAAGAGGAGCTGCTGCTGCTAAGTCGCTTCAGTCGTGTCTGACTCTGTGTGAGCCCATAGACAGCAGCCCACCAGGCTCCCCCATCCCTGGGATTCTCCAGGCAAGAACACTGGAGTGGGTTGCCATTTGCTTCTCCAATGCAGGAAAGTGAAAAGTGAAAGTGAAGTCACTCAGTCATGTCCAACTCTTAGCAACCCCATGAACTGCAGCCTACCAGGCTCCTCCGTCCATGGGATTTTCCAGGCAAGAGTACTGGAGTGGGTTGCTATTGCCTTATCCTGCAAGAGGAGAGCAAAGAAATAGA
Source organism: Madoqua kirkii (assembly GCA_006408675.1). Classification (NCBI taxonomy): domain Eukaryota; kingdom Metazoa; phylum Chordata; class Mammalia; order Artiodactyla; family Bovidae; genus Madoqua; species Madoqua kirkii. Next base: position 37,659 of record SJYC01047730.1, on the reverse strand, counting down.
AGAACAGAATGGGGAAGACTAGAAATCTCTTCAAGAAAATTAGAGATACCAAGAGAATATTTCATGCAAAGATGGGCTTGATAAAGGACAGAAATGGTATGGACCTAACAGAAGCAGAAGATTTTAAGAAGAGGTGGCAAGAATACATGGAACTGTACGAAAAAGATCTTTATGACCCAGATAATCATGATGGTGTGATCACTCATCTAGAGCCAGACATCCTGAAATGTGAAGTCAAGTGGGCCTTAGAAAGCATCACTACGAACAAAGCTAATGGAGGTGATGGAATTCCAGTTGAGCTAATTCAAATCCTGAAAGATGATGTTGTGAAAGTGCTGCACTCAATATGCCAGCACATTTGGAAAACTCAGCAGTGGCCACAGGACTGGAAAAGGTCAGTTTTCATTCTAAGCCCAAAGAAAGGCAATGCCAAAGACTGCTCAAACTACCGCACAATTGCACTCATCTCACATGCTAGTAAAGTAACGCTCAAAATTCTCCAAGCCAGGCTTCAGCAATACATGAACGTGAACTTTCAGATGTTCAAGCTGGTTTTAGAAAAGGCAGAGGAACCAGAGATCAAATTGCCAACATCTGCTGGATCATGGAAAAAGCAAGAGAGTTCCAGAAAAACATCTATTTCTGCTTTGTTGACTATGCCAAAGCCTTTGACTATGTGGATCACAATAAACTGTGGAAAATTCTGAAAGAGATGGGAATACCAGACCACCTGACCTGCCTCTTGAGAAACCTACATGCAGGTCAGGAAGCAACAGTTCGAACTGGACATGGAACAACAGACTGGTTCCAAATAGGAAAAGGAGTACGTCAAGGCTGTTTATCATCACTCTGCTTATTTAACTTCTATGCAGAGTACATCATGAGAAACGCTGGACTGGAAGAAACACAAGCTGGAATCAAGATTGTTGGGAGAAATACCAATCACCTCAGATATGCAGATGACACCACCCTTATGGCAGAAAGTGAAGAGGCACTAAAAAGCCTCTTGATGAAAGTGAAAGAGGAGAGTGGAAAAGTTGGCTTAAAGCTCAACATTCAGAAAACGAAGATCATGGCATCTAGTCCCATCACTTCAAGGGAAATAGATGGGGAAACAGTGGAAACAGTGTCAGACTTTATTTTGGGGGGCTCCAAAATCACTGCAGATGGTGACTGCAGCCATGAAATTAAAAGACACTTACTCCTTGGAAGAAAAGTTATGACCAACCTAGACAGCATGTTGAAAAGCAGAGACATTACTTTGCCAACAAACATCTGTCTAGTCAAGGCTATGGTTTTTCCTGTGGTCATGTATGGATGTGAGTTGGACTGTGAAGAAAGCTGAGCGCTAAAGAATTGATGCTTTTGAACTGTGGTGTTGGAGAAGACTCTTGAGAGTCTCTTGGATTGCAAGGAGATACAACCAGTCCATCCTAAGGGCGATCAGTCCTGGGTGTTCATTGGAAGGACTGATGCTGAAGCTGAAAGTCCAATACTTTGGCTACCTCATGCGAAGAGTTGACTCATTGGAAAAGACTCTGATGCTGGGAGGGATTGGGGGCAGGAGGAGAAGGGGATGACAGAGGATGAGATGGCTGGATAGCATCACCGAGTTGATGGACATGAGTTTGAGTGAACTCCGGGAGTTGGTGATGGACAGGAAGGCCTGGCATGCTGTGATTCATGGGGTCACAAAGAGTTGGACACAACTGAGCAACTGAACTGAACTGAACTCTGTCTATGTTTGTCATAGCTTTCCTTCCAAGGAGCAAGCATCTTTTAATTTCATGGCTGCAGTCACCATCCCCAGTGATTTTGGAGCCCAGGAAAATAAAATCTTCCACTGTTTCAACCTTTTCCCCATTCATTTGCCGTGAGGTGATGGGACCAGATGCCATGATTTAAGTTTTTTGAATATTGAGTTATAAGCCAGCTTTTCCACTCTCCTCTTTTACCTTATCAAGAGGCTCTTTAGTTCCTCTTCACTTTCTGCCATTATATTGGTTTCATCTGCTTATATGAGGTTGTTGATATTTCTCCCAGCAATCTGATTCCACCTTGTGATTCACGCAGCCTGGCATTTCACATGATGTACTCTGCATATAAGTTAAACAAACAAGGTGACAATATACAACCTTGTCATAGACTTTCCCCAATTTTGAACCAGTTGTCCATGTAAGGTTCTAACTGTTGCTTCTTGACTTGCCTAACAGATTTTTTGAGACAGGTAAGGTTGTCTGGTATTCCCATCTCTTTTAAGAATTTTTCCTGTTTGTTGTGATCCACAGCGCCAAAGGCTTTAGCATGGTCAGTGAAACAGATGTTTTTCTGAAATTCCCTTGCTTTCTCTGTGATCCTGGTAGTTAAGAGAAAAGGAAGAGAACACGCCCTCTGGTGGACTGGCAGAGCCTCAAAGATGGTGCTGAGCAGGGTCAGGTTAGCATGCTACGAGAGGCAGAACAGGAAGAGGAGATGTGCAAGCACCTACAGGAAGGTGGAGGTATCGTGTGTGGGCTGATAAAACGTTCTCCTCCATAGCTGGGTGTAAGAAGAGCCACTTCTGGAAATGTCCACTATATACAGAGGAGAATATGTATCTCCGGGGGACAGCCAGGTTTTAGTTAAGGCAAGACTTAGAGCCAAGATCCCAGTCGTAGTGTAAGGTAATGGTGGCTTGTTTAACTGGTGGACTAGGAGTTCCTAAAGATGCAGTAAAATGATTTGGGGAGAAGAAGGAAGTGATGTTTAAGACTGTGTCAAGGACAAGTTAGGCATGGATTAATAACAGGGATGAGCAGCGAGGTGAGTGTAATTCTGACAGTTTCTTTGAGGATGGCAGGCACCTGGTCTACCTGGCTAGAGGGCGGCGCCCTCTAGGCTGTCTAGGCTTTAGGCACCCCTTGTGCCACTGGAGCTCCTATCACTCCTGGCAGCAGTTCTCATATCTGTTTACTCAGATTTTTCATCAATGATCAGTCTCAGCCCTTCAGAAAAAGACAATTGGATGTATAGCTTATGGTTCTTATATTCTAGAATGATTACCTCTAAAAATTAATCATGCATTCTTCGTGGTGCTTAAAACATCCATATAGAAAGAAGAATTTCTCTACGGATTCATGATAATTAGCGAAGAAGTCACTGAAGGTGACAGACTGGAGATAACTTGAGTCTGGATGTTAGGTCCTTTGCAGAATTCCCTTGCTTTTTGAAGTGTAAATTTATTATATCTATAAAGGCAAATTCTATTTTCAATGCAAAAATAGAATTACTTTCTATGCCTAAACCTCTCTCTCTGATGCCCCCTACCGTGGTTTCCTGTTAACCACAGAAATATATCAAAACCTGAAAGAAGTCAGCAAAGCTTACAATTTCTGGAAGAGTACTTTTTCAAAGACTGGGTCATTATTTAAAACAAAATAAAACAAAAACCTTACTTAAATCCCTGGGTTATAAAATGTTTTTATGAAAAACTCTGCAAAATAGTTTTAAACAGAGTAAATCTTTTTCTCCTTAGTCTTAGCACGCAGTACATTAAAATGCATAAGAACAGGTGACAGGTGAAGCTTAGTTCGTGAACAACTCCCTGTATGCCTGCAGATCTAATACTTAAAATTATATTAAGTTCAAGGCTGGGAAGAATTTTTTTCTTGTTTCAAAGCTTTTCCATATCAGCCTCTTACCAATAGTTCTTGAGATAATTAATACTATGGCACGTGCAACAGAAACTTAAAAAGGGGGTGTTATCACTATTTCAAAAGCAATTACTTTTTTTAAGGAATCTAACATTTTTAATAAAATTATTTTAAGACAAATTATCACGGTCTTATAAGCACTTGATTCTTGTTCAAAATAGTTATTTGTCCCCTCCCCCAACACCAAACTGGGAAAACTTCAGAAAATCCTTTTCTGACCTCATTTAAAATGTATTATTATATTATATGCCCCAAGCCTACCAAATGAATTTGCTTATACAACAGTGAGTATAAGAATGTGCTCTACTTTGGAGGAGTTTTTACAAATGTGGAATATGCCCAATGTCTGTTGCCATGTAACATAAAGAAATTGTTTGCGATAGTTACAATTTTGTGATTCGTAATACTGCCTCAATGGTTTTGCCTGTGTGTGTGCTCAGTCACTCAGTCGTGTCCAACTCTTTGCGAGCCCATGGACTGCAGCCCACCAGGTTCATCTGTCCATGGAATTTTCCAGGCAAGAATACTGGAGTGGGTTGCCATTTCCTCCTCCAGAGGATCTTCCAGATGGAACCCACAGCTCCTGAGTCTCCTGCAGGAGGATTCTTTACCACTGGGCCACCTGAGAAGGCTGCTGCTGCTGCTAAGTTGCTTCAGCTGTGTCCAATTCTGTGCGACCCCATAGACGGCAGCCCACCAGGCTCCCCCCGTCCCTGGGACTCTCCAAGCAAGAACATTGGAGTGGGTTGCCATTTCCTTCTCCAACGCATGAAAGTAAAAAGTGAAAGTGAAGTTGCTCAATCGTTTCCGACTCTTAGCGACCCCATGAACTGCAGCCCACCAGGTTCCTCTGTCCATGTAATTTTCCAGGCAAGAACACTGGAGTGGGTTGCCATTTCCTTCTCCAACGCATGAAAGTAAAAAGTGAAAGTGAAGTTGCTCAATCGTTTCCGACTCTTAGCGACCCCATGAACTGCAGCTTACCAGGTTCCTCTGTCCATGTAATTTTCCAGGCAAGAGTACTGGAGTGGGTTGCCATTTCCTCCTCCAGAGGGTCTTCCAGATGGAACCCACAGCTCCTGAGTCTCCTGCTTTGGCAGGCGGATTCTTTACCACTGAGCCACCTGAGAAGCCTAGCTTCTTATTTAAAAAAAAAATTTAATATGTATTGTTGCTGAAGTTTTTGAGTTTCTAAACCCAGTGATCAGTTCCCTGTCCTCATGTCATTCAACTGTCCAGCAGCATTTAATGCAGCTGGTCACCCCCTCCTCATCTGCTCTCTTGGCTTCTAGGACAGGACACATCCGGGCTTTCCTCCTACCTCTCAGTTTCCTTGGCTGGCTCCTCCTCGTCTCTCGAATCTCTTCGTTCCAGGATGCCCCAGGAGTCAGTGTCTGGTCCTCTTCTCCATCATGTTCTTTCCTTTGATGATCTCATCCAACCTCATGGCTTTAATTATCATGTATATATGCCCATGATGCCCAAACAAGGCCAGTTCTATGGACTTGCAGCCTGTACCCCCCTCAGGAGGACCCCACACTCGGTTAATGCTCTGTTGTCACAATTTTGAAAATTCGTACTAATTATTTAACAAAAGCCTCTCCTTTTCATTTTGCCTTGAGCCCTGTAAATTAAATTAAATCTCCTCTCAAATTTATATATCCAGACTAGCCATCTCTCTAGACTTGTACACCTAACCTCTCAACCTGAGTAGCTAATAGATAGTCACACTTAGTAAGAACAAAACTGAACACTTGAATTTTCTTCCCCAAACCTGCATCACCTCTAGCCTCTCCAGACTCGGTTAGTAACATCTTCATGTTTTCATTTGCTCAGATAAACAGTTTGGAATTATTTTTGATTCTGCTGCCTCTGTCATGTTCCACAACCAATCATGTCATGTCCCATCAGCCAACCATGTTGTGTCTGTCTTCAAGACATTTTCAGCATCTAACTGTTGTTCACCACCTCCACTGCTGCCATCCTGATCTGAGCCACCACCAGCTTTTCCTTGGATCACTGCAGGAGCTTCCTACAGGCCTATGGTCTATGCTCAACACAGAAACCACTATGGCCTTTTTAAACAGAGGCCTGCTCACATCACTCCTTCAGTCAAAATCCTCCAGTGCTTCCCTATTTCAATCATAGTAAAAAGGACAAAGTCTTTATTAAACCACCTCCCCCGCCCCCCCCCCCCCAACAGAGGATTACGTAGAATATATGAAAATAATCAATTTAAATATAATATTATAAAATATCTTGAAACTCCTCAAAATTATCGAAAACTTTCTATACTTTCATTATTTGAAAAAATAGTGGTTGGTCATTTCAGTGTTGCTTTTATTTCCAAATCATATTTTGATCTATTTTCAAGGAGGGTAATTCTCTTTCTTTAAAGAATTTATAACCTAATGGGACTGTCAATCATTAAGACTGGGTAGCTGGAGAACATAATGAAGTTTGAGAATAGAGTGGAAATGTTTGACGCAGAGCGATGGTGCTTTCAGTTTGAGAGGCATTCATGAATGTTCCAGAACCCTGCTATGTGGCTGAGAAAGATAGGCACAGTGAAGAAGATATATTTAGGAAATTTAGTGAAGACAAAATTGTAATATAGTTCCAACATGACCAGTTATCTGTAAGGCAGGACTTTTTGGTTTGATGAAGGTAAAGGACCAAGGGACCTTGTTTCACAAAGGTTTAATCACTACTCTGTTTCATTCATGTCTTCCTGGGAGTTAGTCTCTAGTAATGCAAACTTGAGGAGGAAAAGTAGAAAATCCCAGAAAGAGTGAAATAAAAAATATATGATAATAGAATAAAATCTCCTGGAACAATTCATTGAAACATTCTTGGTGGCAATATTCACTTTGTGAAGGGCTTCAAATTTAGGCTTTAAAAAATATTATTGAAATATAGTTGATTTAGTGTTTACAATGTTGTATTAATTTCAGGTATATAGCAATGTTGTGTAGTTGTAGGTGTATACCATAGTGAATCAGTTATATATATACTACATTCTTTTCCCATTATAGGTCCTTACAGAGGGTTAAGTAGAGTTCCCTGTGCTATATCAGTTCAGTTCAGGTCAGTCGCTTAGTCGTGTCTGACTCTTTGCGACCCCATGAATCGCAGCATGCCAGGTCTCCCTGTTCACTACCATCTCTCGGAGTTCACTCAGACTCACGTCCATTGAGTCCGTGATGCCATCCAGCCATCTCATCCTCTGTCATCCCCTTCTCCTCCTGCCCCCAATCCCTCCCAGCATCAGAGTCTTTTCCAATGAGTCAACTCTTCACATGAGGTGACCAAAGTACTGGAGTTTCAGCTATAGCATCATTCCTTCCAAAGAAATCCCAGGGTTGATCTCCTTCAGAATGGACTGGTTGGATCTCCTTGCAGTCCAAGGGACAGGTCCATATTACTTATCTATTTTATGTATCAGTTCAGTTCAGTTCAGTTCAGTTGCTCAGTTGTGTATGACTCTTTGTGGCCCCATGAATCTCAGCATGCCAAGCCTCCCTGTCCATCACCAACTCCCAGACTTCACCCAAATGCATGTCCATTGAGTTGTTGATACCATCTAGCCATCCCTTCCTCTGTCGTCCCTTCTCCTCTTGCCTCCAATCCCTCCCAGCATCAGAGTCTTTTCCAGTGAGTCAACTCTTCACATGAGGTGGCCAAACTATTGGAGTTTCAGCTTCAGCATCATTCCTTCCAAAGAACACCCAGAACTGATCTTTTTTAGGATGGACTGGTTGGATCTCCTTGCAGTCCAAGGGACTCTGAAGAGTCTTCTCCAACTCCACAGTTCAAAAGCATCAATTCTTCAGTGCTCAGCCTTCTTCACAGTCCAACTCTCACATCCATACATGACCACTGGAGAAACCATAGCCTTGACTAGACAGACCTTTGTTGGCAAAGTAATGTCTCTGCTTTTCAATATGCTGTCTAGGTTGGTCATAACTTTCCTTCCAAGGAGTAAGCGTCTTTTAATTTCATGGCTGCAGTCACCATCTGCAGTGATTTTGGAGCCCCCCAAAATAAAGTCTGACACTGTTTCCACTGCTTCCCCATCTATTTCCCATGATGTGATGGAACCAGATGCCATAATCTTCGTTTTCTGAATGTTAAGCTTTATTTTCTGTATAATATGTGTGTATTTATCAGAAAGTTAGACTTTTTGATGTTATTTTCGGGTAAACGTTTACCTACAGTTCCAGAGACACTATGACAGAATGAAGAAGTATATTCTTTTATCTCACCTCTTGAAATTTGAGTTTCATTATTAGATTTTATCAGCTGTACTACACTATGAATATTATCAGAGCTTTTGTTATTTTGAATAATGTTATTATATTTATATAATATATAATGTATATACAGTATATAAATGATATAATTTAATATAATGAGAATATACAGCCATGACGTATTCTTTGTCCTATTTGGAACAAGTTTGTTTTTCCATGTCCAGTTCTGATTGTTGCTTCCTGACCTGCATGTAGGTTTCTCAAGAGGCAGGTCAGGTGGTCTGGGATTCCCATCTCTTTCAGAATGTTCCACATTTTTTTCTAAGGGCTTTTTCCTCTGTTAGAAATGTTCTTTCTTGGCTCACTCCTTTAGATCTTCTAAAATTCAATGAATTCTCTACAGCCACTGTGAATGTCCTACTTGAAACTGCAAACTACTCACTTCTAGAACTCTCAATGCCCTTTATCATGGCCATACTTTAAAAATTTCTTCTACAGCACTTATTACATTCTAATGCAATATAAAACAACACTATGTAACATATGTATGTATATGCTATATTAGTATTTCGCACATATTTATTAATTTGTTTCTTGTTCATTGTATCTCCTTTCTAAAATGTAAGCTCCACTAGAACAGGGATATATGCTAAGAATAGTATCTTGCACATAGTAAGCGTTCGATACATATTTGCAATTAAATGAATAACCTATAATACAATCCAAATTTATCATGGAAAAACTTTAAGCAAGGGATTCATCAACATGAATTTGAATTATTCATTTATATAGAGCTCAAGTGATCAGTGTAAACTCCCTCCCCAATATTTAGCATGATGCAAAAATAAAAGCTCTCCTTCAGTTGTTCTTTATTCAGTTATTATTCACACAAATGCTACTCCCCTCAACTGTTCATTATTCAGATAAATGTTATTATTCTCCAAGATGGTGTATTGAGAGTGAGTGGAACAAGAATACAGTAAATCACTATTAAGTGGGGTGCTCCAAGATTGGATGCAATAATGGTGCCGATTTAGTAGCATCTGCTACAGGAAAGGAATTTTGAAGTAACTATGTATAACCACCTCTTTAAGATCCTAATACAAATAAGCTACTTACAAGTCTGTAGATAGTGGACTTCTCTGAGAACTAATTATTCCTGCTGAGTAGTAAGGCAATCAGTCATTCACATGAAGGAAATACAGCTTTTCCCAACTTCAAAACTTTCCAACTTTCTTTTGGTGGTGAGAGGAAAGGGCTAGTTAAGCCACTATTATTTAAACAATTTTGAAGGTAACTTTTTTGGTGGTTTCAGAGAAAAGTTACACAGAAAGTTGCAAGCTTGAGCCTAATGCTACAATGTGGAAAATGCAAATGAGCAAAAGAATGCTACATCTTTCTAAAGACTAGTCAGGCCCAGGGCAGCCTGAAGCAGGCCCTGGCAGTGTGTCCTGTCTGGTATGAGGACAAGTGTGCTAAAGGGTCAGTGTAGGGCTATATTTCCGCCTGAAGTTTAATGGGGTTTCAAAAAATAGTATCAAGAATTTATGTGGTTGGAAACGAAAATCTATCAAGAAAGTTTCACAGATTTAAGATGATACCCTCTGGGGAAGAGAAGAGGACATTTCTTGTCTTTAACTGTAGCTCTTAAAATTATTTTGTGCAGCATCTTACAATTTACATTTTGTTTCCATATACATCATCTTGTTTGTGACTAAGCTGCTTAACAAGTTAGATAATAAGAAAATAATCAAAATGTTTTTCCATTTTAAATGAGTTTTAAACATAATTTTAAATAATTTTTATAAGTATAGACTTCAGATATATTAAATTTCAAAATTATTATCAAGGCATAAAGACTACAGCTTTTTATTACAAAGCACAGATGGTCCTCAGATTTAGACATGGTTGCAGTTAAGGGGAAATACAGCAGAGCTGGCTGACTGGCTGTACCTTCAGGAAGCAGTGTCTGTCCCTGAAAGTGCCCACAACTCAATTTCATTGTAATATCCAGAGCTGGTGTAGCTTTCAAGTTCTTCCCCACACTAAGCAAACCCCTCGGCAAGCCTGAAAGGAATATCCCTTCATTATAATTAATAAAATTGCTTCCTGTTTTATAAATATTCAAGGATTTTGTGACACAATAAAAGAAGACAGACAAATACATCATTACAGTAAAATGTTCTAATTATTATCACCAAGTCTGCACAATCTACTCCAGGGAATAAACTCAGTTTCCCTGGGATGGAATCAGAGATGATCTTGAGAGAACTGCATCTTAAAGAAAAAATCATCACAACACCAGAGGACAGGAATAACAGCAGAATTGGAATATTTGATTCAAACAGTAACTAAAGTACTAGTATTTTCTATTTTGAAACTTTTTAATCCATAAAATTAAAATGTTAGACTAGGTATTTGATGCATTTAAAATTTTAAAATCATACATTAAGTAAAATGAAAAATTACTAAAATTTAGATATAAATCATTACTAATATCAGTTGCTGGCAGGTAAAACAAGGTGTTACAAACAAACTAACAAACTATATGAAATAAAGAAAATGTAGCTAATGATGACAAATAGAAGATGATATGTAATTTAAAAGAAAGATGTCTCTTTAAGTGTGTCAACTGGTCTTTATTAGATAGTGAACTTATTTTTGTGTACATTTTTTCAGCTGCTGAAAAAGCTCTGATTCTAAACTAGCTGGAAGATAATATCATTGTGATTAGCTAACTCCAAACATTTCCTTTTTACTCCATCTTCAAACGATCTCTGTCCCTGGCTCGCAGTCTCTTGCTGACTTTGAGGACATATTTTTAATAACTATTTTCTCCATGGGTTGCAATCTTTTTATTGACATCAAGCTGTGTTCTAATTCTCTCAGAAGAGATAGCACATGTCTCTTTTGGCTTCTTTAGTTTCGTGGGGAGCTTCCATACAGAGTTTCTTGCATTAGTTTCAGCACTGGCATTTTCATATTCTATTTGTTCAGAAGTGCCTGGAACTCAGGTATTAGTCTTCCAGTAGAAGTTTCTCCTTTCAATTCTCATTAATTCTTCCTCTTAAGAATTATGGAGAGAAGAAGTTCATCTAAGCAAGTAAAACAGTTTGATTAGAAACTGTAATGCAATATAATATGTAAATAACTCAAATTGTAGAAATTTTTAGAATGGTTTTATTCCAACAGAAAATACTGATCTTCTGGTACCTTAACATATCATAGTATATGAAACACTAAAATTATAAAAAAAGAAACTGATATTGCATTTACTAGCTTACAAGTGAAATGTAGCCCACAGAATACAAGGCAGACATGCAGTTCAGTCCTGGCATTAAAAGAATCACAAATCTAGCACCCTGAAGTAGTTCAAATAGAGATTCAGATCTTTACTATAGTCTCTGAAGAAAATCCCCAAGGAGAAATACTTATGTAAAATTTCATCAAAATCCACTTTCTTTATCCCAAATGCCTGGAACACATCAAAAATCTTCTTTGTTCATTACCAAAGCTCTCAGAACTTTCATTTGGACCCATATAGAGTGAATTTTTGTGTTCCCATTATCTTTTACCTTCCAGAATTACCATTTGTTATTTTTTCACTTGTAACCTCTTTCCCATGAAGGTCCCCTGGGTCCTCAGCTTAAGGATGGAATGGGAGGGCAAGGGACTTGTTCAGTTGCTAAGTCAAGTCCAACTCTTTGTGACCCCATGGACTGCAGCATACCAAGCTCCTCTGTCCTCCACTAACTCCTGGAGTTTGCTCAAATTCATGTCTATTGAGTTGGTGATGTTATCTAACCATCTCATCCTCTGCCTCCCTCTTCTTTTTGCTTCAATCCTTCCCAGCATGAGACTTTGCCAGTGAACCAGGTCTTCACATCTGGTGGCCAAATTATTAAGAGCTTCAGCTTCAGCATCAGTCCTTCCAGTGAACATTCAGGGGCAATTTCCTTTAGGATCGACTGGTTTGATCTCCTTGCTGTCCAAAGGTCTCTCAAGCATCTTCTCCAGCACCACAATTCAAAAGCATCAATTCTCTGGCACTCAGCCTTCTTTATGGTCCAACTCTCACATCTGTATGTACATCTGTATGTACATGACTACTGGAAAAATCATAGCTTTGACTACATAGATCTTTGTTGGCAGAGTGATGCCTCTGCTTTTTAATATGCTAAGTTTATCATAGCTTTCCTTTCAAGGAGCAAGTGGCTTTTAATTGCATGGCTGCAGTCACCAGCCACAGTGGTTTTAGAGCCCAAGAAAACAAAATCTGTCACTGCTTCTGTTTGCCATGGTGATGGGACTGGATGCCATGGTTTTGGTTTTTTGAATGTTGAGTTTTAAGCCAGCTTTTTCACTCTCCTTTTTTACCCTCATCAAGAGGCTCTTTAGTTCCTTTTCATTTTCTGATATTAGAGTGTTTGCATATCTGAGGTTGTTGGTATTTCTCCCGGAAACCTTGATTCCAGCTTTTGATTCATCTAGCCTGGTATTTCAGGACTTGATGTAGGTCCTATATTCTCTTAAGGAGCAAAACTACATTGAGAAGGAGGAGAAAGACAGAGAAGTAGCCTGAGGACACAATGCTGAGGGAGGGATTATTTTTTGCATTGTTCTTGAATATAAGAAACATTAGGTGTTTATAGCAGGGGCCAAATGGAAAAAGAGACATTAAAAACACAGAAAAAATGAACTAGAATAAGCCACAGAGGGAGGTCCTGGGCCTTGGCACGTGCTGTTCCTCTCTTGCCCAGGACTCCCTATTTGTGCCATCTGGGGGTGTACTGCTTGTTCTTCAGGACTCAGAAATCAGGTCCTACAGAAAGTCTTACAGGATCCCCCTCCACGTTTCCATAGCTACTGAGACACATCCTAGTGTGGCCTGTATTTAATGGCCTCGGGCACTCACAGATACTGTCACTAATGACCAGGTCTATTTGATCCTTGTAACTCCAATCTCAGGCAGAGGATATAATATACACAGTAACAGGTTCTCATAACAATTGTTAAATAAATGAATGAATATTTTAAGGAGAAAATTTGAATTATTCATTTATATAGAGCTCAAGTGATCAGTGTAAACTCCCTCCCCAATATTTAGCATGATGCAAAAATAAAAGCTCTCCTTCAGTTGTTCTTTATTCAGTTATTATTCACACAAATGCTACTCCCCTCAACTGTTCATTATTCAGATAAATGTTATTATTCTCCAGATGGTGTATTGAGAGTGAGTGGAACAAGAATACAGTAAATCACTATTAAGTGGGGTGCTCCAAGATTGGATGCAATAATGGTGCCGATTTAGTAGCATCTGCTACAGGAAAGGAATTTTGAAGTAACTATGTATAACCACCTCTTTAAGATCCTAATACAAATAAGCTACTTACAAGTCTGTAGATAGTGGACTTCTCTGAGAACTAATTATTCCTGCTGAGTAGTAAGGCAATCAGTCATTCACATGAAGGAAATACAGCTTTTCCCAACTTCAAAACTTTCCAACTTTCTTTTGGTGGTGAGAGGAAAGGGCTAGTTAAGCCACTATTATTTAAACAATTTTGAAGGTAACTTTTTTGGTGGTTTCAGAGAAAAGTTACACAGAAAGTTGCAAGCTTGAGCCTAATGCTACAATGTGGAAAATGCAAATGAGCAAAAGAATGCTACATCTTTCTAAAGACTAGTCAGGCCCAGGGCAGCCTGAAGCAGGCCCTGGCAGTGTGTCCTGTCTGGTATGAGGACAAGTGTGCTAAAGGGTCAGTGTAGGGCTATATTTCCGCCTGAAGTTTAATGGGGTTTCAAAAAATAGTATCAAGAATTTATGTGGTTGGAAACGAAAATCTATCAAGAAAGTTTCACAGATTTAAGATGATCCCCTCTGGGGAAGAGAAGAGGACATTTCTTGTCTTTAACTGTAGCTCTTAAAATTATTTTGTGCAGCATCTTACAATTTACATTTTGTTTCCATATACATCATCTTGTTTGTGACTAAGCTGCTTAACAAGTTAGATAATAAGAAAATAATCAAAATGTTTTTCCATTTTAAATGAGTTTTAAACATAATTTTAAATAATTTTTATAAGTATAGACTTCAGATATATTAAATTTCAAAATTATTATCAAGGCATAAAGACTACAGCTTTTTATTACAAAGCACAGATGGTCCTCAGATTTAGACATGGTTGCAGTTAAGGGGAAATACAGCAGAGCTGGCTGACTGGCTGTACCTTCAGGAAGCACAGTCTGTCCCTGAAAGTGCCCACAACTCAATTTCATTGTAATATCCAGAGCTGGTGTAGCTTTCAAGTTCTTCCCCACACTAAGCAAACCCCTCGGCAAGCCTGAAAGGAATATCCCTTCATTATAATTAATAAAATTGCTTCCTGTTTTATAAATATTCAAGGATTTTGTGACACAATAAAAGAAGACAGACAAATACATCATTACAGTAAAATGTTCTAATTATTATCACCAAGTCTGCACAATCTACTCCAGGGAATAAACTCAGTTTCCCTGGGATGGAATCAGAGATGATCTTGAGAGAACTGCATCTTAAAGAAAAAATCATCACAACACCAGAGGACAGGAATAACAGCAGAATTGGAATATTTGATTCAAACAGTAACTAAAGTACTAGTATTTTCTATTTTGAAACTTTTTAATCCATAAAATTAAAATGTTAGACTAGGTATTTGATGCATTTAAAATTTTAAAATCATACATTAAGTAAAATGAAAAATTACTAAAATTTAGATATAAATCATTACTAATATCAGTTGCTGGCAGGTAAAACAAGGTGTTACAAACAAACTAACAAACTATATGAAATAAAGAAAATGTAGCTAATGATGACAAATAGAAGATGATATGTAATTTAAAAGAAAGATGTCTCTTTAAGTGTGTCAACTGGTCTTTATTAGATAGTGAACTTATTTTTGTGTACATTTTTTCAGCTGCTGAAAAAGCTCTGATTCTAAACTAGCTGGAAGATAATATCATTGTGATTAGCTAACTCCAAACATTTCCTTTTTACTCCATCTTCAAACGATCTCTGTCCCTGGCTCGCAGTCTCTTGCTGACTTTGAGGACATATTTTTAATAACTATTTTCTCCATGGGTTGCAATCTTTTTATTGACATCAAGCTGTGTTCTAATTCTCTCAGAAGAGATAGCACATGTCTCTTTTGGCTTCTTTAGTTTCGTGGGGAGCTTCCATACAGAGTTTCTTGCATTAGTTTCAGCACTGGCATTTTCATATTCTATTTGTTCAGAAGTGCCTGGAACTCAGGTATTAGTCTTCCAGTAGAAGTTTCTCCTTTCAATTCTCATTAATTCTTCCTCTTAAGAATTATGGAGAGAAGAAGTTCATCTAAGCAAGTAAAACAGTTTGATTAGAAACTGTAATGCAATATAATATGTAAATAACTCAAATTGTAGAAATTTTTAGAATGGTTTTATTCCAACAGAAAATACTGATCTTCTGGTACCTTAACATATCATAGTATATGAAACACTAAAATTATAAAAAAAGAAACTGATATTGCATTTACTAGCTTACAAGTGAAATGTAGCCCACAGAATACAAGGCAGACATGCAGTTCAGTCCTGGCATTAAAAGAATCACAAATCTAGCACCCTGAAGTAGTTCAAATAGAGATTCAGATCTTTACTATAGTCTCTGAAGAAAATCCCCAAGGAGAAATACTTATGTAAAATTTCATCAAAATCCACTTTCTTTATCCCAAATGCCTGGAACACATCAAAAATCTTCTTTGTTCATTACCAAAGCTCTCAGAACTTTCATTTGGACCCATATAGAGTGAATTTTTGTGTTCCCATTATCTTTTACCTTCCAGAATTACCATTTGTTATTTTTTCACTGTAACCTCTTTCCCATGAAGGTCCCCTGGGTCCTCAGCTTAAGGATGGAATGGGAGGGCAAGGGACTTGTTCAGTTGCTAAGTCAAGTCCAACTCTTTGCGACCCCATGGACTGCAGCATACCAAGCTCCTCTGTCCTCCACTAACTCCTGGAGTTTGCTCAAATTCATGTCTATTGAGTTGGTGATGTTATCTAACCATCTCATCCTCTGCCTCCCTCTTCTTTTTGCTTCAATCCTTCCCAGCATGAGACTTTGCCAGTGAACCAGGTCTTCACATCTGGTGGCCAAATTATTAAGAGCTTCAGCTTCAGCATCAGTCCTTCCAGTGAACATTCAGGGGCAATTTCCTTTAGGATCGACTGGTTTGATCTCCTTGCTGTCCAAAGGTCTCTCAAGCATCTTCTCCAGCACCACAATTCAAAAGCATCAATTCTCTGGCACTCAGCCTTCTTTATGGTCCAACTCTCACATCTGTATGTGACTACTCACATCTGTATGTACATCTGTATGTACATGACTACTGGAAAAATCATAGCTTTGACTACATAGATCTTTGTTGGCAGAGTGATGCCTCTGCTTTTTAATATGCTAAGTTTATCATAGCTTTCCTTTCAAGGAGCAAGTGGCTTTTAATTGCATGGCTGCAGTCACCAGCCACAGTGGTTTTAGAGCCCAAGAAAACAAAATCTGTCACTGCTTCTGTTTGCCATGGTGATGGGACTGGATGCCATGGTTTTGGTTTTTTGAATGTTGAGTTTTAAGCCAGCTTTTTCACTCTCCTTTTTTACCCTCATCAAGAGGCTCTTTAGTTCCTTTTCATTTTCTGATATTAGAGTGTTTGCATATCTGAGGTTGTTGGTATTTCTCCCGGAAACCTTGATTCCAGCTTTTGATTCATCTAGCCTGGTATTTCAGGACTTGATGTAGGTCCTATATTCTCTTAAGGAGCAAAACTACATTGAGAAGGAGGAGAAAGACAGAGAAGTAGCCTGAGGACACAATGCTGAGGGAGGGATTATTTTTTGCATTGTTCTTGAATATAAGAAACATTAGGTGTTTATAGCAGGGGCCAAATGGAAAAAGAGACATTAAAAACACAGAAAAGATGAACTAGAATAAGCCACAGAGGGAGGTCCTGGGCCTTGGCACGTGCTGTTCCTCTCTTGCCCAGGACTCCCTATTTGTGCCATCTGGGGGTGTACTGCTTGTTCTTCAGGACTCAGAAATCAGGTCCTACAGAAAGTCTTACAGGATCCCCCTCCACGTTTCCATAGCTACTGAGACACATCCTAGTGTGGCCTGTATTTAATGGCCTCGGGCACTCACAGATACTGTCACTAATGACCAGGTCTATTTGATCCTTGTAACTCCAATCTCAGGCAGAGGATATAATATACACAGTAACAGGTTCTCATAACAATTGTTAAATAAATGAATGAATATTTTAAGGAGAGGAAGAGGTGATCACACGACCATAAAAACAGGATGTCTTCTTTGAAAGAAACTACTTAAGCCATCACTTTCGTGGTCTCTGTTTAGCTAAGATAGGAACTTTGCATGCTCTCAAAGAGAAAGTATAAAAGGAACTAAATATTCTACAATTTAAAATGACTGATTTCTAGAAGGGTGGGTTAATGGAAGGTTCAGTTCAGTTCAGTTCAGTCGCTCAGTCGTGTCCAACTCTTTGTGACCCCATGAATCGCAACACGTCAGGCCTCCCTGTCCATCACCAACTCCCGGAGTTCACTCAGACTCACGTCCATAGAGTCCATGATGCCATCCAGCCATCTCATCCTCTGTCGTTCCCTTCTCCTCCTGCCCCCAATCCCTCCCAGCTTCAGAGTCTTTTCCAATGAGTCAACTCTTGGCATGAGGTGGCCAAAGTATTGGAGTTTCAGCTTCAGCATCATTCCCTCCAAAGAAATCCCAGGGCTGGTCTCCTTCAGAATGGACTGGTTTTATCTCCTTGCAGTCCAAGGGACTCTCAAGAGTCTTCTCCAACACCACAGTTCAAAAGCATCAATTCTTCGGTGCTCAGCTTTCTTCACGGACCAACTCTCACATCCATACATGACCACTGGAAAAACCATAGCCTTGACGAGACGGACCTTTGTTGGCAAATTAATGTCTCTGCTTTTCAATATGCTAATGCCCACTTCAAATCCTAGGTAGCCTACCTCAAATCCTAAAATTATGCCCTTTTTCTTTAAGGCATTAAGATTTACTGTCCCAGAGAGTTAATGTTTTTCAGCAATGGATTATTTCATATAATATTATCTCACAGTTCACACTGGTCAAGAATCAGAGAGTGGCTTAGCTGGGTCCTCTGGGTCAGGGTCTGTCACAAGGCTGCTGTTACAGTATTGGCTAAAGTGAAGTGAAGTGAATTTGCTTAGTCGTGTCTGGCTCTTTGCAACCCCATGGACTATAGCCAACCAGGCTTCTCCATCCATGGGATTTTCCAGGCAAGAATACTGGAGAGGGTTGCCATTTCCTTCTCCAGGGGAACTTCCCGACCCAGGGATTGAACCTGGGTCTCCCACATTGTAGGCAGATGCTTTACCATCTGAGCCACGATGAGCTGAGGATGTGGGTATAGAGGTGACCCTAAGAAGCACAGATGAGGAAATGTGAAAGGTGAGACAGGGGACGGAGAAAAATCAGAAAGTGTGCTTTATCAAGCAGGGTTAACAAGTAGGTTAGTAATGAGTGGGTTCCCCTGTTAATAGCCTCACTGAGGGTTCAACCCCACTGAGAATCCTCTGAGAAACCATGTGGAACACATCTAAATATTGTCCCTCTGGTTGTGAGGAGCCTGGGGCATTAATTCACCCACTCTATCCACAACTGGTTAAAGACTGTGACCAGGGGTAACTCCCCCTCCACACTTGTGTGCTGCACCTGCCTATAGGAGAACAAGCTCCCGTGGGGCCAAAGAGAGATTTCAGGCAAAGAAGAGAGACATGCAGCTGGAAGTAAGAAACTCTCAGTGTGTGGAGACCATATTGTGCTGTACTGAGGAGAGCCACTGGGTTGTGAGACGGGATACTAACAGTGTTTGCTAGAAGTGGTTTTCCTTTGGATTCATGGAGAGGCTTATAGAGTGCAGGGCTTTTGGTCTTTACTCTCCAATGTTGTCTCGTGGCTCAGCTGGAGAAGAATTTGCCTGCAATGTGGGAGACCTGGGTTCAATCCCTGGGCTGGGAAGATCCCCTGGAGAAGGAAATGGCAACCCACTCCAGTATTACAGCCTGGAGAATTCCATGAACTGTATAGTCCATGGAGTCGCAAAGAGGTGGACACAACTGAGCGACTTTCACTCTCCAATGCTGTAATTCCACTTTTAAAATCAGTTCAACCCATCAGTAAAGAGACCCACGTATCTTTAGTCTGTGATCGTGGGCAGACTGAGGTGGTAGTCTACTTCAATCCCTCTTCTCTGAGGGACACAGTGTCCTGGATATTCTCCCAGTGATCAGCAGTGCAAACAACAGTTACACATGGCTGATCAGAGGAAAGGATGGGGAGCCTAGGAGATACTAAGTGGGCAGCTTAGGGGAGGTATGAGACTGGATCTTCCCCACGATCCCTACACGGGCCTCTGCCAAAGAAGGGGTGATGGAGGCTTGGGTTACAACTGGTGGCAGTGTGTTTGACGGCTTGTGGCTAAGGATGGGGTTGAGGTCAAGAGAAAGGTCATCTATGAAGTATAAAAAGAGCCTAGTAATGGAGTTGGAGAAGTGAAGATGATGAAGAAAATTTGAAATAGCTCTTGTTGAAAATGAGAAGACTTTATAAAACAGGGTTGTTATAGGAGGTGTGGAGGGTCATACTGAGGATGGTGCCAGTCAATCACTAGAATAGCAGTTTCCCCAGTGGCATAACTATCTGGAACTGGGCTCAGACCCAGGCAGAGATTCACAAGGATGAGTGTCACCTTTGTGGCTTTTTTCTTACTGGTTACACCATTCATTATAATTTGTCCAACTGGTTACGGATTTTTGTGTCTACTTCTCCAATGGAGAGGCAAAGGGGTGTGTGACTAGACAGAGACCTTCTAACCCCTGCCATTTTGGAATTATGTTTTTGGTTAAGTCTTTTTCTCTTACAAGATTATGAGCCTCTTAAGGCCATAGATTATGCATTATTCATCTTTGTGTTTCAAATAGCTCAAAATTATGATGCATAAATGTTTATGGAATTATGACAGAATACATTTTAAAGCCTCCAAATTGATTGAACGTACTTTGTGATTACTTGCTAGTTCAAACTAAGAAACTGAAAAAGTAGAAAAAAACACTGAAGAACCAGGAAAGCCATTTCTGCTTTATTAAAAAATAAGAAGAAAAATATGAAGACTGAGTTAGTCTGAAAACCTAACAAGACCTTAAAACACAACTTTTGACTTGTAAGAAAGTTAAAAATTTTAAACATTTGGCTGGTTAAAATAATTGTATGTATATTTAGTTTATTCTCTTCCAGAGAAATTAGGAATAGTTTTATGTGTGTATATAGAAAAAAATTATACAATTACATAAGACTCTTGTTTAAAATAGTATTGTTCACAGTGAGGTGTTAAACTCCTAAGGCTATTCAGTGGTGGGTTCGCAAAACTTACAAAGCAAATATGCCATATCTTCCAGAAATGGGAGTGCTACAATGAATTTTTCTTCAGGGAGTGTGGGAAAGGAGCAACCTGAGAGGTAGGTTGGGGTTGATTATGGTTCTCTTAGGGATACACAGCATAGAGAGACTGTGATGATTTTTCACATGTCCACTGGTCCAGAGGGTACCCAGATACTTGGTCAACCATTATTTGGGTGTTACTGTGAAGGCGTTTTTGGATGAGAGTAACACTTAAATCCTTAGCCTGAGTAGGCTGTTCTCCCTAATGTGAGGGGGTCTCATCCAACCTGCTGAAGACCTGAATACAACAAAAGCGTTGAACCTCTCCCAAGGGAGAGAATTCCTCCTGCCTGATGGCCTTTGAAATGGGACATTAGCCTTTTCCCTGCCTTCAGACTTGAGCTGAATCATTGGCTCTTTGGACTAGAACTAGACCACTTACCTTTCTGGGTCTCCAGCTTGCCAACTCACCCTCCAGATCTTGGGACTTTCCAGCTTCTATTATCACAGGAGCCTATGCAGATAGATAGATGGTGGTAGAGTCACTAAGTTGTGTCCAACTCTTGTGATGCCATGGACTGTAGTGCACTAGGCTCCTCTGTCCATGGGATTTCCCAGGAAAGAATACTGGAGTGGGTTGCCATTTCCTTCTCCAGGGGATCTTTCTGACCTGGGACTGAACCTGGGTCTCCTGCATTGCAGGTGGAATCCTGCACTGCAGGCAGATTCTTTACCAACTGAGCCACCAGGGAAGCCTAGGTAGATAGACTGATTGATCCATCTGTTTCTTCTTGGAAGAACCCAGATTAAAACAGAAGCCAAGAACATATATACCTGACCTGTTGAATTTGAAATGATTCTCTTCCTAAGTCTTCACGAATATTTATTAATACTAACTTCAGTAATCAAAATAATAACTATACCATTTCCAGACTGGCCTCAAACTGAAATTGACATGACACAAAAATAAATTGTAGAATCCAAGAGGTAGGTAAATTAATTATCCTTGTATAATTCTTTCCATTTTTCTGTACGCTTGATAATTTTCATAACAAAACATTGAGGAAAATAATTTAAAATGTATAGTTTGTGGAAACTAAAATATTTGTAAAGTAAATAGAATAAAGTAGAACAAAATTCTTACTAGGATTTTAAATAAACTGAGTTTAATTCAAATACCCCAATTCCAAAACAGCAGTAACAAGATGCCATCTCAGCAGATGACCTTGACCCTTACTTCACAGGTAAGAATGATACCTTTATGAAATACCCCAAATGTCCAACCACCGCTCCTGCAAACTTGCTGTACAAGTATCTCTGTTTTAGCTTTCTCTGGTCTTAGAGGATGAGGAGTACCACCTCTTGGTCAAGACCAATCCGGCCATCTTGTCCTTATTGCTCCATCTCCAAAGTCTTGCTCCATCAGTTAACCCTCTCTGCTTTTGTTTCTTCTGCTCCTTTCTCATTAATGGTTTCTTCCCCTACAATATGTATGAAATGCTTAAGAAATCTACTTCTCCAAAACATCCCCTTTGTCTCATATACATAAGATGACTACTAATATTTTACAGAGATTCCTATTTAGAAGGACATTGGGCTTCCCTTGTGGGTCAGCTGGTAAAGAATCTACCTGCAATGTGGGAGACCTGGGTTCGATTCCTGGGTTGGGAAGATCCTCTGGAGAAGGGAAAGGCCACCCACTCCAGTATTCTGGCCTGGAGAATGCCATGGCCTATACAGTCCATGGGATCACAGAGTCAGACACGATTGAGTGACTTTCACTTCACTTCTGTTTAGAAGATTCTAGGTCTTCCTTGGGTAATGCTGGTCTGTGAAATGCTTGTTACTGATCAGAGATTGAGATAAGGAACTTTCATCACAGTGTAAAGCAACTATTGGGTTAGCCAAAACGTTCAGGTTCTTCCACAAGATCTTGCAGAAAAACCTGAATGAAATTTTGGCCAACCCAATACGTTAATAAGCATGCAGTTTCATTCAGCTGACTTAATTTTATTTTTTAAGTAAGACTTTCTCAATGAAAGAAACAGTGTGTTCGTGTACATTCTAGCACCTTACCTCACTATGGTTATGATCTGGTAATGAACAGTGTGTGGACTGGCACCAGTCAGATTAGTTTGTTTGTGGACTACACCTCAAGTAACATGGATTGGAGTGACAGTAATGCAAATCTCTCCACACATCCACACCAATATGCTACCCCAGTCAAGTGAGCTGGAGAGAGAACTGTCAGAATCAGCTCAGTTTGGTGTTCAGATTATGCTTCTAAGACATAGGTCATGTATGTTTGCATCAGTATCTGTCTGGAGCAGTGGCCCCAATCTTTTCGGCACCAGTGACCAATGACCAATTCCTTGGGTAACACTGGCCTGTGAAATGCTTGTTACTGATCAGAGACTGAGATAAGGAACTTTCATCATAGTGTAAAGCAACTATTGGCTTGCACCAATGACCAATTTTGGCACCAGTGACCAATTTTGTGGAAGACAGTTTATCCACAGACCTTGGGAGGTAAAAGGCAGGGATGGTTTAGGGATGAGTCAATTGCATTACATTTATTGTGCACTATACTTCTATTATTATTAAATCAGCTCCACCTCAGATCATCAGGCATTAGATTCTGGAGGTTGAGGATCCTTGGTCTGGTCTAGAACAATAATTATCAAACTCAGATCTTGACCCAAACTTCTTGGTAAGAATTGTTTCGTGGAACTTTTTAAAATTTTTTAAACTGAGGCATAGTTTCTTACAAAGTTGTGTTAGTTTTTGCTGTACATTGAAGTGAATCAGCTTTAAATGTACATCCCCTCACCGCCCCATCCCATCTCACCCATCTGGGTCATCACAGAGCACCAAGCTCAGCTCCCTGCACTCTACAATAGTTTCCCACTAGCTGGTTCACACATGGTAGCATATATATGTCAAACCTAATCTCCAAGTACACTTGATCTTAGCCAAAAGGCCAAGAATCGAAAAGTAGGAGGTCAAGAGATACATGGAGTAACAGGCAAATTTGGCCTTGGAGTACAAAACAAAGCAGGACAAAGGCTAACAGAGTTTTGCCAAGAGAACACACTGGTCATAGCAAACACCCTCTGTCAACAACACAAGAGAAGACTCTACACACAGACATCAACAAATGGTCAATACTGAAATCATATGATTATATTCTTTGCAGCCAAAGATGGAGAAGAAGCTCTCTACAGGTAGCAAAAACAAGACCAGGAGCTGACTGTGGCTAATATCATAAACTCCTCATTGCAAAATTCAGACTTAATTTGAAGAAAGTAGGGAAAACCAAGAGACCATTCAGGTATGGCCTAAATCAAATCCCTTATAATTATACAGTGGAAGTGAGAAATAGATTCCAGGTATTAGAACTGATAGACAGAGTGCCTGAAGAACTATGGATGGAGGTTTGTGAAATTGTACAGGAGGCAGGGATCAAGCCCAACCCCAAGAAAAAGAAATGCAGAAAGGCAAAATAGTTGTCTAAGGAGGCCTTACAAATAGCTGAGAAAAGAAGAGAGGCTAAAGGCAAAGTAGAAAAGGAAAGATATACCCATTTGAATGCGGAGTTCCAAAGAACAGCAAGAAGAGATAAGAAAGCTTTCCTCAGTGATCAATGCAAAGAAATAGAGAAAACAACAGAATGGGAAATACTAGAGATCTCTTCAAGAAAAGCAGACATACAGAGGGAACATTTCATGCAAAGATGGGCACAATAAAGGACAGAAATGGTACAGACCTAACAGAAGCAGAAGATATTAAGAAAGGTGGCAAGAATACACAGAACTATATAAAAAAGATCTTCATGACGCAGATAACCACGATGGTGTGATCACTCACCTAAAGCCAGACATCTTGGAATGCGAAATCAAGTGGATCTTAGGAAGTATCACTACAAAGCTAGTGGAGGTGATGGAATTCCAGCTGAGCTATTTAAAATCCTAAAAGATGATACTGTTAAAGTGCTGCATTCAGTATACCAGCAAATCTGGAAAACTCCGCAGTGGCCACAGGACTAAAAAAGGATAGTTTTCATTCCAATCCCAAACATGGGCAATGCCTCAAAGAATGTTCAAACTACTGCACAACTGCACTCATCTCACACGGTAGCAAAGTAATGCTCAAAACTCTTCAAGTGAGGCTTCAACAGTACATGAACTGTGAACTTCCAGATGTTCAAGCTGGATTTAGAAAAGGCAAAGGAACCAGAGATCAAATTGCCAACATCCGTTGGATCATTGAAAAAGCAAAAGAATTCCAGAAAAACATCTACTTCTGCTTACTGATTATAGCTTTCGACTATACAGATCACAATAAACTGTGGAAAATTCTGAAAGAGATGGAAATACCAGACCAACTGACCTGCCTCTTGAGAAATCTGTATGCAGGTCAAGAAGCAACATTTAGAACTGGACATGAAACAACAGACTGGTTCCAAATTGGGAAAAGAGTACGTCAAGGCTGTATACTGTCACTCTGCTAATTTAACTTATATGCAGAGTATATCATGCGAAATGCTGGGCTGGATGAAGCACAAGCTGGAATCAAGATTGCTGGGAGAAATATCAATAACCTCAGATATGCAGATGACACCACCCTTATGGCAGAAAGTGAAGAGGAACTAAAGAGCCTCTTGATGAAAGTAAAAGAGGAGAGTGAAAAATCTGGCTTAAACTCAACATTCAAAAGACTAAGATCATGGCATCTGGTCCCATCACTTCATGCCAAATAGATGGGGAAACAATGGAAACAGTGAGACTTTTATTTTCTTGGGCTCCAAAATCACTGCAGATGGTAACTGCAGTCAGAAGAAAAGCTATGACCAATCTAGATAGCATATTAAAAAGCAGAGACATTACTTTGCCAACAAAGGTTTGCCTAGTCAAAGTTCTGATTTTTCCAGCAGTCATTTATGGATGTTGAGACTTAAGACCGTCAAGAAAGCTAAGCACTCTAGAACTGAGGCTTTGTAATTGTGTTGTTGGAGAAGACTCTTGAGAGTTCCTTGGAATGCAAGATTTCCTAAAGGAAATCAGTCCTGAATATTCATTGGAAGGACTGATGCTCAAGTTTTACTTTGGCCACCTGATGAGAATAACCAACTCACTGGAAAAAACCCTGATGCAGGGAAAGAGTGAAGGCAGGAGAAGGGGCCGACAGAGGATGACTCGACAGACAAAGTTTGAGCAAGCTCCGGGAGCTGGTGATGGACCGGGAAGCCTGGAGCGCTGCAGTCCATGGGGTTGCAGACATGACTGAGCAACTGAACTGAATCTCCCAGTTTATTCAACCCCTTTTCCCCCTACCACCATGTCCACATCCAGTCTGTGTTTCTATTCGTATCATGCAAATAGCTTCATCTACATTATCCTAGATTATACATATGTGCATATTTGCATATTTCTCATAACTATTCAAAACTGTTAATCCCCCTTATCTCTGTGAGCATACTTTTCTTTGACTTGGGACTTGCCATTGAGTTGCTGTAGCCAGTGGAATGTTACATGTGACATGATCAAAGGTTTGAAGAATTTTTGTGCAACTGGGCTATTTTGTTCCTCTGCCATTTTCCTAAGAAAAATATGTTCAGGCAGGTCCACAAGTATCAATAATAGGAGAGACACATGGGGCACAGTCACTCAAGCTAGATCCCCCCAGCTAGAATCAGTCTGTAACAGCTAACCACCAACCAAGTCACAGACCCACAGGCAAGCCCTGCCAAGATCAGCCATCACAAACAGCTGAGTTCAGCATAGATCAACTGACCCTAACTAACACACAAAAATCCAGTGAGAGAAATGCTTGCCTTTATATGTTCCTAAGATGTTCTCATGTGAAGAGTTGACTCATTGGAAAAGACTGATGCTGGGAGGGATTGGGGGCAGGAGGAGAAGGGGACGACAAAAGATGAGATGGCTGGATGGCATCACTGACTTGATGGATGTGAGTCTGAGTGAACTCCGGGAGTTGGTGATGGACAAGGAGGCCTGGCGTGCTGCGATTCATGGGGTCACAAAGAGTCAGACATGACTGAGCAACTGAACTGAAGATGTTCCGGCTGTTTTATTATTAAAAAACAGCTGACTGATACACATTCATATGTCTGTAATGTATATTGCAGTAAGTCACAAAAGGTGTAAAAGCCTCTGGTCTAGAAAAGCACCATGTTTCTGTCATATTCCTTGCTATTTAATGAACTTAAAGGAAGTTCCTATCTGGGAGTGGCTGCTTGCAGTAATAAAAAATGAAAGTAAACAGAAAATAGAGCTGAGAGATGAGAAATGAAGTCTGTGTGGTGGGTGTGGGGAGAGACAGAGACTTAATAAAGGCAACAAGGCAGCAAGCCTTTATTGTATATTGAGGTTTCAACATAAAACTGGCTCTTCCCTGTTGCTTATTCTTTTGAGCAACTTTTCTCAAGTTCTAATCAATACAATGTGTGTGTCACTCGCTCAGTTATGTCTCTTTGTGACCCCATGGACTGCAGCCCACCAGGTTCCTCTGTCAATGGAATTCTCCAGGCAAAGATATTGGAGTGGGTTGCCATTCCCTTCCCCAGGGGATCTTCCCAACCCAAGGATCCAACCCAGGTCTTCTGTATTGCAGGTAGATTCTTTACTGTCTGAACCATTTATTAATATTATGAAGCCCTGGTTTTCACACTGGCATATATCCATTCTGTTTACAATACATTTCTTTGTAGTATTCTTAGTTTAAATAAAATTAAATACATATAAAATTAAATACTGTAAACAAAGATAGTTTCAACCTAGAGTACCTTCCTATCCTACCCATTATCATTACATCTCAATCTATAAAATGGTAAAGGCTTCACAGAAGCTTCAAATATTTTATAATTAGAACACTTTAGTTTCAAAATGCAATTCATGGCCCAGAAGTAATGAGAATAATTTCTAATAACTGCCTCAGCTCCCATTATAAATTTTATACTTAACATGTTTCCAGTACTCCACATTCAGGTGGCTACCTACCAGATGAGGGTTACGTGAGTAAGAACTATGAAGTGAGTCACACACAGTTAGGGACAGTAGAGGAGGTGAAGAAAGGCCTCTTGAAGACCAACAGAAACATCCCCGCATTTGGAGCTGCTATAACCAGCAAGTGTTACAGAAGCTACAGTAAAAGAGTAAAGTTTATCACCCTAAGAATAGTGAAGTAAGAAGACAATCTGCCTTCCTTCTTCTTTTTTCTCCCTGGACTCACTTCAAAGGTCTGGGGAAGGACGAGGGGAGAGTCCCACACCTACTGCAAACCCCACAAATTCAGCCTACACTAAATAGAATCAAATTACTCTACAACAGAAAGTAATGGAGTTAGATTAAGATGTATCAATGGGGGGAAAAAACATGCACGCAGAAGGGAGACTTTTTGACAACTACCTTTTAAAAATCAGGTTTACATCCTAATAAACTGAAATTCTTTGGGTAACCTGTTTCTTTGTACTGTCATTTCTGGGAGTATTGCTATTCAAATAAGGGACTATTGTATAGATTCCGGTTGCCATCTCCTTGGTCAGTTCTGGAGCTCTTTGATTTTATTTCTAATCTCTATTTAATAACATCTCAATATTTACTATGTGCCAATGACTGTGTTTCTGTCAATGTCCAAATACCAAGTTTACAGATTATTCTATACATTATATTTAGATGACTATCTCCAATCTCCAAAAATTTATTTTAGGAGCCCCTAATCTCATGAGCAGCATGTTTCTGAAACATTTTCAAGTTACTTTCTAAAATTATTTCCACAAATCAGTCTAGTGTTAGTTTGTATCCATTTCAGAGGCTGACACTTCTAATCTTACCCCCAGATCCACAGATTACCTCTCAACTTGGATCCTAGTGTTTCCTATAGACTGATTTTAATGAATGTTCTTTCAAACACCTTTTTTAAATAAGAAAAATTGATTTGTGAATTCTCTTTTATAATTTGTGAAACCAAGAGAAAGTGAATGGCTTAGTAAAGGATACTCTGTATCAGGGAAGTGTGTCAGTCGATGAATCAGCCCTACTCTTCCTGATTCCTCGGACTGCAGCCCACCAGGCTCTTCTGTCCATGGGATTTTCCAGGCAAGGATACTGGAGTGGGTTGCCATTTCCTTCTCCAGGGGATCTTCCCGATCCAGGGATAGAACTGGAGTCTCTTGCACTGAGGGCAGATTCTTTTCTGAGTTACAGGAGACAGAGGTAAAATGTAAACTTTAAATTGTCTAGTATTTTCCTCTTATTTAAATTTAGCCAAACAAATCATTTAAAAATGTTTGTATGATTTAGACATTTGGCAAAATTGTTTAAATCACCTACTTTTAAAGACTGTATATACATTTAAATGTAATTCTCCTAGACAGATAACAATCTATTTTTAAAGACATGGAAATTTCAGTCTCCTTCCGTAAACAATTCCAGAACTAAAATATTCTTCTAGAAAATGCTCGTTGCAGCTAACTGCAAAATTCATTCATTAAACAAACATACACTGTGCACAGGTACTGTACCCAATGCTGAGACTATAACTTAAGACATTGTTACTGCTCTTTAAGAGAAATTCCACTTAACAAAGGTACAAATGTCCACAGACAAGTCATATACGTTAGGTAAGAAAGTGAGAACTCAAAAAGTTCTCAAAAGGTTCAGGTAAACTAAGTCAGGTGAAATTAAATGCAAGAGTCAAATTCATTTACTGATGGGGGGTTGGGGAGGAGAGGGGAAAAAAGGAAAATAAAAAATCTACATGAGTCTAAGGAGGGAGAGACCAGGCTAAACAATAACAAATGTAAAAGCCACAAGAATGCAGTTGAGTCCAGATTTAGTAATCATGTTCCCAAGAAAGCTAATTTTAGGATGGATTCATAAAAATAAGGTGCAAAGAAAAGGGGTCCAAATATTTCCAACTGACTTTGCAGCAAGCAGCCCTCCCAGCGTCACAGGTGTCTTAAGTACAAACTGGAGCATGTTACCAGCACAATGGAAGAGGTGAAGGATCTGAACACAGCATCAGAATGATGATGTTTACCCTAAAAGAAGCCAAAGCGGGACATTATTTTTTTCAAATACTTAAAGGACCTGTGTGACAGAAATTGCTAGCTACCCTTTCAACACTCATTTTCCCCTTCATACTTATCTATAGAGCCCTGATTTTTAGCAGAGCACTTTGATGGTCCCCAGCCTCCTGGAGGTCAGTGGCCATGTAACTAAATTCTGACTTTTGATAAATCAAAAAAAGTGGTCCTTTCAGAAAATCTCCTTCAAGAGAAGGGGTGTGCCCTTCTGCCTTTCTTCCTGTCCTGCTGTGAGGAGTGTCATCCTGATGACTGGCCATCCAGCGGCTAGTTTGGTCACAATGGCAAGAGTGACAAACTAGGAACAGTGAAGCTGGGGGATTTCTCCCTGGACTCACTTCAAAGGTCTGGGGAAGGACGAGGGGAGAGTCCCACACCTACTGCAAACCCCACAAATTCAGCCTACACTAAATAGAATCAAATTACTCTACAACAGAAAGTAATGGAGTTAGATTAAGATGTATCAATGGGGGGAAAAAACATGCACGCAGAAGGGAGACTTTTTGACAACTACCTTTTAAAAATCAGGTTTACATCCTAATAAACTGAAATTCTTTGGGTAACCTGTTTCTTTGTACTGTCATTTCTGGGAGTATTGCTATTCAAATAAGGGACTATTGTATAGATTCCGGTTGCCATCTCCTTGGTCAGTTCTGGAGCTCTTTGATTTTATTTCTAATCTCTATTTAATAACATCTCAATATTTACTATGTGCCAATGACTGTGTTTCTGTCAATGTCCAAATACCAAGTTTACAGATTATTCTATACATTATATTTAGATGACTATCTCCAATCTCCAAAAATTTATTTTAGGAGCCCCTAATCTCATGAGCAGCATGTTTCTGAAACATTTTCAAGTTACTTTCTAAAATTATTTCCACAAATCAGTCTAGTGTTAGTTTGTATCCATTTCAGAGGCTGACACTTCTAATCTTACCCCCAGATCCACAGATTACCTCTCAACTTGGATCCTAGTGTTTCCTATAGACTGATTTTAATGAATGTTCTTTCAAACACCTTTTTTAAATAAGAAAAATTGATTTGTGAATTCTCTTTTATAATTTGTGAAACCAAGAGAAAGTGAATGGCTTAGTAAAGGATACTCTGTATCAGGGAAGTGTGTCAGTCGATGAATCAGCCCTACTCTTCCTGATTCCTCGGACTGCAGCCCACCAGGCTCTTCTGTCCATGGGATTTTCCAGGCAAGGATACTGGAGTGGGTTGCCATTTCCTTCTCCAGGGGATCTTCCCGATCCAGGGATAGAACTGGAGTCTCTTGCACTGAGGGCAGATTCTTTTCTGAGTTACAGGAGACAGAGGTAAAATGTAAACTTTAAATTGTCTAGTATTTTCCTCTTATTTAAATTTAGCCAAACAAATCATTTAAAAATGTTTGTATGATTTAGACATTTGGCAAAATTGTTTAAATCACCTACTTTTAAAGACTGTATATACATTTAAATGTAATTCTCCTAGACAGATAACAATCTATTTTTAAAGACATGGAAATTTCAGTCTCCTTCCGTAAACAATTCCAGAACTAAAATATTCTTCTAGAAAATGCTCGTTGCAGCTAACTGCAAAATTCATTCATTAAACAAACATACACTGTGCACAGGTACTGTACCCAATGCTGAGACTATAACTTAAGACATTGTTACTGCTCTTTAAGAGAAATTCCACTTAACAAAGGTACAAATGTCCACAGACAAGTCATATACGTTAGGTAAGAAAGTGAGAACTCAAAAAGTTCTCAAAAGGTTCAGGTAAACTAAGTCAGGTGAAATTAAATGCAAGAGTCAAATTCATTTACTGATGGGGGGTTGGGGAGGAGAGGGGAAAAAAGGAAAATAAAAAATCTACATGAGTCTAAGGAGGGAGAGACCAGGCTAAACAATAACAAATGTAAAAGCCACAAGAATGCAGTTGAGTCCAGATTTAGTAATCATGTTCCCAAGAAAGCTAATTTTAGGATGGATTCATAAAAATAAGGTGCAAAGAAAAGGGGTCCAAATATTTCCAACTGACTTTGCAGCAAGCAGCCCTCCCAGCGTCACAGGTGTCTTAAGTACAAACTGGAGCATGTTACCAGCACAATGGAAGAGGTGAAGGATCTGAACACAGCATCAGAATGATGATGTTTACCCTAAAAGAAGCCAAAGCGGGACATTTTTTTTTCAAATACTTAAAGGACCTGTGTGACAGAAATTGCTAGCTACCCTTTCAACACTCATTTTCCCCTTCATACTTATCTATAGAGCCCTGATTTTTAGCAGAGCACTTTGATGGTCCCCAGCCTCCTGGAGGTCAGTGGCCATGTAACTAAATTCTGACTTTTGATAAATCAAAAAAAGTGGTCCTTTCAGAAAATCTCCTTCAAGAGAAGGGGTGTGCCCTTCTGCCTTTCTTCCTGTCCTGCTGTGAGGAGTGTCATCCTGATGACTGGCCATCCAGCGGCTAGTTTGGTCACAATGGCAAGAGTGACAAACTAGGAACAGTGAAGCTGGGGGAAAGGAGACTGGGTGCCCAACAATTTCACGGCAGTTGTCACTTCAGCCCAGGACTTTCTACTTCTGGATATTCTTACATGAAAAGAAATAAATTTTCATTTTGTTTAAGACACTGTTATTTGGCGTTTCTCTTACATGTAGTTGAACTTTAGGTACAAAAAAAGGATATTTTCTAAGACTCAGACCTATCTTTAAAAGATGAAATGATCCGCTTTGTGATGCAGTTACCGATCTCTGTACCTGTTTAAATGGAGGCTGTAAGACAAACGTAAGTGGTAAACATTCCAGGGGGTAAAGAAAAAGTAGGTTACCAGACCTCTAAAATTCCTGTCAGCTCTTAAGATTATATGATTTCCCCCAACTTCTCACTTGGGGATGATCAGTGGCCCTAAAACACAAAAACACACCCCCTTTCTCCTGTTGTCAACATATCTGGACCATGCCCACTAGACTCAGCCCAACACTGAGTAGCTCAGTGGTGGGCAGTCTTCTGGTTATGCTGCCTGACTCTACCTTGGAGTTAAATTTATCCCAAGACAGGCGCCTCTAAAGTAAAAATAAAGAAGTGTGAAGTGTAGTTGCTCAGTCATGTCCGACTCTTTGTGTCCCCATGGACCACAGCCTGCCAGGCTCCTCTGTCCATGGGATTTTCCAGACAAGAATGCTGGAGTGGGTTGCCATTTCCTTTTCCAAAAAATAAAGAACCAAAGAGCAAATCAATAAACTCTTCAGCAAAATTGTTGTCATCAAGACAATCATGAGCCTGGAAATGAATAAACCAGGATCTCTGTGGAGATCCTTCCTATGTGCCTAGCATAGTTGGTTAATCAAGATGTAGCCCACAACCACCACCCTGCTTAATTTTTTTTTTCCTTTTATGCAATGAGGGTAACACCCTTATCCCCTTTCCATCTTTCCTCTTTCATTCTGTTCTCCAACTTCTAACAGCTGTAACTTCATTTCCCTTGTTACACTGTCTTCAAATTACTGTTCTGTAATTATAATTACCTATGCTTTGTCTATTGATTTTTTAAACGTGTCCTTGAAACAGTAATACACATACATGGCAGGAGTCCAATTTTGAACAGAACACACAAGAGATAAAGGTTCCCCTCCATCTCAGAGTGTAAACAGCCCATCTCTTGAGATAAACAGTTTTCAAGCACTCTTGGGAAATAAGCTGAACAGGCATGTTGTTAAGCTGGGTCCAACTCTCTTGTGATGCTGTGGACTGTGGCCCACCAGGCTCCTCTGTCCATGGGATTTCCCAGCCAAGAACACTAGAGTGGGTTGCCATTTTCTTCTCTAGGGGATCTTCCCAACCCAGGGATTGAACCCATGTCTCCTGTGTTACACATTGCAGGTGGATTCTTTACCACTGGGCCCTAGGAAAGCTAACATGTAAAGGCAGCTATATATATATTCCTAAGTATTTTCTAGAAACACTATCATCTTTTACATTTAGGCCCACAAGCTATTTTGTTGTTCAGTTGCTAAGTTGTGTCCGACTCTTTGCAACCCCATTGACTGCAGCACGCCAGGCTTCCTGTGCTTCACCCTTTCTAGTTTGCTCAAACCCATGTTCACTGAGTTGGTGATGCCATCTAACCATCTCGTCTTGTTACCCCTTCTCCTGCCCTCAACCCTTCCCAGCATTGGGGTCTTTTCCAATGAATTGGCTCTTTGCATCAGGTGGCTAAAGTATTGGAGCTCCAGCATCAGTCCTTCCAATGAATATTCAGAGTTGAGTAGCCACCAAGTATATTCAAATGACCCAGCATCATTTATTCAAACATCTTTTTTTTTTTTTCTCATCACTACAGCATCAGCTTTGCAAAATTAAAATATTCACATAATCATGTTTGGGAATCCTATTCAGTTCCATTGGTCTACTTTCTGATAGTATAAATCCCCCAACTTCATTCTTGTTCCAGATTGTCTTTGATCTTTAGAACTTCCATATACACTTAAGGCTCAGCCTGTCAATTCACTCACACACAACATCTGCTGGATCCTAGTAGGGATTAGACTAAATCTATATAGATCATTTGGGGAGAACTGACACCTTTACAAAATTAAATCTTCTGATCCATGAGCACAGTATCTGTCCAGCTACTAATACTTGGGTCTTCTCTAATTTCTAACAACAACACAATTTTCAGTACAAACTTCTTATACCTCTTTCATTAAAATTTATTCCTAGGTGCAGTGGGCTGGATGGTGCCCCAAGGACATTAGGGCCTAATCCTTGGAAACTCTAAGATGTTTATTTGGAAAAAGCATCTTTGTAGATATGATTAAGGATCTTGAGACAAGGAGATAATTCTGGATTATTCAGGTGGGCCATACATGCTAGCAGTCTCTACATAACAGCGTGAAAGTGAAGTCACTCAGTCGTGTCTGACTCTTTGCGACCCCGTGGACTGTAGCTCACCAAGCTCCTCTGTCCATAGGATTCTCCAGGCAAGAATACTGCAGTGGGTTGCCATTTCCCTGAATGCTAAGTCACTTCAGTCATGTCTGACTCTTTTGCGGCCCTATAGACTGTAGCCCACCAGGGTCCTCTGTCCATGGAATTCTCCAGGTAAAATTACTGAAGTGGGTTGTCATTCCCTCCTCCAGGGGATCTTCCCAACCCAGTGATCTAACCCATGCCTCTTTTTTGTCTTCTAACTTGCAGGTGGGCTCTTTCCCACTAGCACCACCTAGGAAGCCCCCTATATAACAGACAAAGGGAAAATTATAGACACACAGAGAAGGCAATGTGAGGATGAACACAGAGGTTAGAGTGATTGTGGCTTCAAGCCTAGGAATGCCAGCAGAAAACAGAAACTGGAAAAGGCAAGAAACAGATTCTCCCCTCAAGCCGCTTGAGGGAGCTCAGCCTACTGACACCTCCATTTCACACTTTTTTAGAACTATGAGAGGATAAATGCATTTTAAACTACCATGCTTGTGGTAATTTGTCACAGCTGCCACTGGAAACTAACATACTAGTTATTCAATTATTTTTTGTGCATTCATATATGATAACACTTAAAAAATTAAATTTCCTAATTGTTTAGCAGTGGTATATAAAATTAACCTTTATATACTGACTGTATAAACTTGCTAAATTCATTAATACTAACAGTTTATAAATTTTATATAGATGATTGTTTTTTTTCCAAACAACAGGTTTATGTATTTCTTTCTAATACTTACATTACCTTGCCTTTTTACAGTCACTGGGATGCCAGTACAATAGTGAATTATATCTCTTGATATTTTGAATTTTTAACTATGAAAATGTAGTCTGTTCCAAGGTTAAAATATAATGTACATTTAAAAAAATTTTAATATAGTAAAAAAAAGCAAACAAAATAATCAATAGCTTTCTAATTAACAAATCCCAAGGCCTTTTCTTAAACCCCTCTCGTGACTCTGCATCCTTCGACACTGTTTATGATCCCTTCTTAATGCTTATTTCTTCCTTGCCCAAATTCTTTTTTTCTGCCTCTAATCCCTTTTATAGACATTCCTCAAAGTTTCTTAGGCCTTTTCTCTGTCTATACTGTCTTTATTAACTGTTGGGATATCATTTTAAGGCCTATGATTAGTCTTTAGAACTCTTTTCTTCAGGGGCAAAACAAACCTGTTTTTCCTTCTTTTAAATGCAATACTCAAACACTCATTCTTCTCACCAGAGAAATGCAGTATTCCATGCTACACTCAAGGAAACCGTGAAATCTTCCCACTTAAAGGGTTTTAATAAATAGAAGTGAGTTACAGAAGTTCCCAAATCTTCACAATATTTTAGTACTTGATCTACAGTCAGAAACTCCTTTCTGAAGAAAAGTGGCTGAAAGGTATTGGAATGCTGGGGTGTTAGAAAGCTGGCTGGCCAAGCAGCTTCAGAGTGGTATTTATCTTTGTGAATTCACTCAGTTTAGGGTCTGGCTTTTGTGTTACAGGACCATAGGTGCTGAATCATGATCATTAGAACTTGTGTATGAAAACCAAAATACCAGTGTGCTAATTCACAATGAAAAAATGTAACTGTCAAGGGAAATGAACGGCTATTCATTTCATTTGGTCAAAATGTCCTCTCCCTGCAGAAAAAATTATATGGGAATTAAAATAACATTTACAACTGTATTTGTTAAGAAAGGAAATAGAACCAAAGATTTAGTTGTAAGCTTAAATATTTAATGGAATCATATCAGGTTTTGATAAGGAAGATGAAACTACCTCTACTAACAGAACCAAACAGGTTTTGTACCTGCTCAGGAGACTTTCCCCTTCTGACTGGGGACCCTGACAAACATTCACCTCCCAGGCTTTCCTTGGATCAATTCCTGATTTGCACGTTCCTCCTTTAGGGATGTTACTTCTTCCAAAGAAGACTTTTTCTGGCCAGAGAGGCTTCTTTCCGGCTTGATCCATTATGCATTGACCTATAATAGAAATCTTCCAGGACAATTTTAAGTGTTTGACATAATACCTTACTATGAACCCCAAACACCGATCTGAATACATCTGCGTACTAAATGTTCCCAAGAAATCCTCATTTCTATTTATTGGTGAGCCCCCCAAAAAAAACCCAATTTTTTTAAATGAAGAAAATCCTAAGTAGCCCCCCAAGGCCAGGCAGCCTGGCACACAGCAGACGTCCTCAAATCTGGTGAACGAAAAATGCAGTTCCTATTCCTTGTGCTAACGCATTTCAGGAAAGCATTACAGAGCAAATCGCCTGCCAGGCTGGAAACCCCGCTAGACTGCAGCTCTGGGCTCACCTCCGCTCGGGGCCTCCGCCCTCTCCAGAGCTCGGCTCCAAGCCTCGACCACAGGTCAGCGCGCTGAGAACGCGCCAACTGGGCGAAGATCCCGTCCCGGTTTTTATTTCACCACGGACAACGCCCACTCCCCTAAGTAATGAAATAGAAAAAACGAACAAAAGAAAGGAAAAGGTGACACAAGGCCGACTGAGGAAAAAGGTTTTAAAAACAAAACACTGTCTGGTGATATACAGCTGCAGTGCTCGGTACTGGAAACTCATCTCGGCAGCCTCATCTCTCCAGGAAATCAGGCCCCAGGTCTGAGGTGCAGACCACACAAACTGCCGCGTCCAGAGGGTTAGCACCGGGCCTCCTCCTTCGGCCGCCCGGGCCTCGGATCCCCAAGGCCGGCTCCTCCGCGAGCAAGCGCGCTTCCCCACCTCGACCCGGCGGGAAAGGCCTGAAATCCAGCGGCCGACCCTCCGCGGCATCTCAAAAGGGCCGCGCTCCCGCGACGACCCCCTCAAAAAAGATTAAAGGGGCGGAGGCCGCTCCCGGAACGCTAAGGCCTGGGAGAGGGAAGACCCTACCGCAGGCAGACCGCGTTCCTTCCGCCCGGAGAGGGCAAAAGAGTCCCGAGGCCTCGCGCGCGCGCCTCCGCCCGCGCTCCGCAGCGCCCCCTAGGAAGGAAGCCCGCGAGGCGGCCGCGCCTCTGCGGCGATTTTATGAGCGCTCGGTTGGGGTTGCCCGGCCCGTCGGCGAGCGGGGCTTCCCCGCCCCTCCCCCTCCTCTCCAGCGCATCCCCCCTCGGCCCTCCACCGCCCGGCGGCC
>SJYC01047729.1:0-10282 GCA_006408675.1 Madoqua kirkii | reverse complement strand
CCCCACCGCACCTCCAGCTCCCCGCCCCCATCCGCTGCCATCTCCCGGAGTGCCCGGAGTTAATATCTTCCCATCCACCCGCCGCTTTTCCTCCCCTCCTGCAATTTTCATATTTTATTAAGTATCTCTTCCTTTCTTTTTTTCTTTGCTTTTTCTTTTCTTCCCACCTCCCCATCTTTCTCTCTTCTTTCTTTTTTTCCCCTTCTTGACATTGCTTTGCAGATGTTGGGATGAGAGTCGGAGCTGAATATCAGGCTCGGATCCCAGAATTTGATCCAGGTAAATCTGTTTGCTTAAGCAAAATCCTGTCGTCTTCCCCCCGCCCCGCCCCCCCCATCTCCTTTTCTGGGACTGGTTTAGGGTGGAAAGGGGTAGAGGGCGGACGGGCGGGGTTGGGGTCCGGGTGTGCGGTTGGGAGGAGATGCGGGGCTGGGATGGGTAGGCATCTCTGGCGGGAGGCTGTCATATCACGCTTGGCAGGGCTGTGACACAGGGCGTGTGGGCAGATGCGTGCCTTGCAAGGTTAACATGGTTCCCCTGGAGGCCACTTGCCCGCTGGTGGCATTCACCTTTCCACTCGCCTTGATCCCGGAGTGAGCAGAAGGAGACGGCCCTCGGTGGAATCGGGGGTCGGAGGCCGGGGGTGGAGCGGCTGCGGGCCCCAGAGCTGGAGGAGCGAGTGTGCGGGCTGTGCGTGGAAGAACCCTGCAGATGTCAGTGGCCACCCGACCCAGCCCCCTGGAGCCCAGGGCCGCGCTCCGCCCTGGCGGCGATCCCCGGGCGGCTGTCACCGGCCGAAGCCGAGGGCGAGCCCTCCCTGACCCGCGGGCGCGCACACTGGATTTGCTTTTTTTTTTTTTTTCCTTTCTTTTTTGGCTGGGTGGTGTAGCTTTGGTGGCGACCGCTTTGCGGAGTAGGGATTGGGGGAAGAAGGTGTGGAGAAGCCAGAGGCACACCTCGCTCCAGAGCCAGCCCCGGGGAAGTGAGACCACAGGACAAGTGACCGCAGCTGCCAAGGAGACATTTTCTCCCCGAGCAGCCAGGTTCCAGCGTCCTCTGCCAGCCCGGCTTGCGGGCTCCCTGTCTACTTTTCTCCAAACAGGCTCC
Source organism: Madoqua kirkii (assembly GCA_006408675.1). Taxonomy (NCBI): domain Eukaryota; kingdom Metazoa; phylum Chordata; class Mammalia; order Artiodactyla; family Bovidae; genus Madoqua; species Madoqua kirkii. Next base: position 9,175 of record SJYC01047729.1, on the reverse strand, counting down.
CTGGCGGTCACGGGATCTCAGCCTGGTCAGGGATTGGGCGAGAGTTCCGCATATGGAGGCGCCCTTGTTGGAGCCTCTCGGAGTGGAGCGTGTCTCCCTCCCCACCCCACCCCACCCCAGACCCTCTTCAGTTCAGGCTTTGGGCAGATTTGGAAGCGTTTTGTTCCCCCCACCGCCTACCCCTTGCACTCGGTCAGTTCCTTGCCCATTGCCCACTTATAGTAACGTCGTGTCTGTGTCGAACTCTTGAATTCTGTATTAGATATTAGTGGGGATTACTTGTATTTTCTTAGGGAAGATAGCATATTTCTTTGCTTAAAGTTTACCCGTGGGTATTTTCCTTCTTCTTCCCATTGCTGCGATGCAGAGTGGTATTTACCAACCGTTTAAAGATGTTTAGGGTTTAGACAGCTCTTCTAATGCTAAAGGAAAGGGTAAAATAATGAGAGGGTGAAATAGAAGGATTGACAGTGCAGGCTATTTTTCAGTAGGTAAAGACTGATACAGGAGCGCTTACTAGGTCAGAGTTGCCTTCTAAATAACATGACTTCATAAATTTCATTCAGAAGCTCTCAGTGTGTGTGTTGGAGGGCTTCAAATAATTTTAAATGTTGTGAAACAATTTTCTTTAATAATGTAGCTAGTAGGTGAATAGCTACTTCCACATGACTGCTGCCTCGGGTTTTAGCTTGACATTTGGAAGCTTACTCTGGCTTAAGACAGACTGAATTAATCACTCAGATCTTACATTTGTGCTCTGAGCAAGTCACTGGCCCTCCCTAAGCCTTAGTTTCCCTAGCTATAAAATGGAAATTAAAATAGGAAATTCTTGCTAAGGTTATATGAGTGGGCAAATGGCAGTACTCTTTGGAGGTTGAATTTGAATTATCATTCCACGTAATCTTGAGGAATTATTCTACATATCTCTATCTGATTTGGGGCTTTCCTTGGCATACCTCTTTTTTAGGAATTGGTAAACTTATTACCCAATTAGAACTCAGCAGTATAATAAACATGGATGTTTGTCCCATTAGGTAGGTTTATATTTCATAAACAACAAATAGACACAAGTTGATGAGGGGTCTTGTGTTAAAGAGCTGGACTTCATGCTGAAACAGATGTGTGCACGCCATGACCTAATCCCTGTAGCAATTTTGGGAACAGATTTCAAGCAAAGGAATACTAGAGCCAATTTTAAAGTTAGAAAAATAGCTCATTTAAAGTGCAGAGTAGTTTTTATGTGGTTTCACATGGCCACTATTTGTATTACCCAATTTCCTTGATCATCGTATTTTTGCATATTTTGCCTAAGTGGAATATTTGAGGGAAAAATCACAAATATTGCAATTTTTAAAGTTACATTTTCATTGAGTTTACTCAGACTATCACTGATGCTTTTTATTAGAATAAGGATAGATGTCATATTCTTTAAATTCATCTGTAGACATGCCTCAGAGATAGTTGTGAGTTTGATTCTACACTACTGCAATAAAGCAAAAGTCACAATAAAGCAAGTTACATGAATTTTTTGTTTTCCCAGTGCATATAGAAGTGTACAATGACATTAGGTCCAGAAATGCAATGTACATACCTTAATTAAGAAATGGTTTATTGCTAAAATATGCTTGCCATCATCTGAGCTTCAGGGAGTTGTAGTTTTTTTGTTTTTTTTTTTTGTTTTTTTTTTTGTTTTGTTTTTGCAGTAATAGCATCCAAGATCACAGATCATCATAACAGTATAATAATAATGGAAAAGTTTGAAATATTGTAAGAATTACCAAAATGTGACACAGATAAGAAATGAGCAAATGCAGTTGGAAAATGGTGCTGATAAACTTGATTGACACAGGCTTGCTGTAAACCTTCAATTTGTTAAAAAAAAAATTCACAATAGCTGTGAAGCACAATAAAATGAGGTATGCTTGTATTCATTTTATCCTCAATAATCTGCAGAATATTGAACCCAAGGGTACAACTAAAACCAGTTATCCTAACTTAGATGGGCTTTTCTGTAGTTTTAGGCAAATTTTGTCAAGCAAATGTAGACTGTCATTATTAAACACTTTTTACAAGGAAATTTTGAGTCTCTGTGCTGTTCAACATAGTACACTGCTTTATCTTACTCTAAGTAAATGCTGTGCTGTTGTGTGAAGTTTTTACTCCATATCAGTTCAATACCGTTGGGTCATAACTTCAACATATTTCTTTGGAAGAGAAGAAAAAAGAAAAGATGTTTATTAATTAATGATAGAAGTTGAGAAATGGTCAGCTCCTCTCCTTTTCTCTTTTACATACTATTGTCTTTAGTCTTATAAACCACTCAATCCGTCTTCATGATTGTTCACCCATAGTCATCCAAGTCATTTGGAAGAAAAATTTCTTCGGTATCAAGATTAGTATGATCAGAATATAGGAAAATTAAAAGAGGATTTTTTTCGTGGAGGATATTTTGACTGGAGGAGATGATAGTGATAATGATAGAAATTAAGCACAGAAAGAATTACTAAAATGAGTGTTTTAGAAAACATGAGTGAACTGAGACTTAAATTGGAATTACTGTTGTTAGGTTAGAAACAGTTTATGTTAGTTAACTGACCATTGCTAACTGCCTTTATAAAAATTTACTAAGCAGATACTTGACTCTTTTTTGTGACTCTCTTCCTTTTTCATTGCTAGGCCAGCCCAACTTTTCTGTAGTGCCTTCTGACTACACTTATGTCATGAGGCACAGTTATGTGTGGTGATTAAGAGTCTTAGCTCTTATCGTATGCCTTGTAGCCACTATGGCATTGTGACCTTGGATGAAATGAATGTGTCCAGGCCTTAGCTTTCTTATTTGTAAAAGAGAGATAATTATATGATAAGATTAAGTAAGAATTAGTGTGTACCACCAACTTGATGGACATGAATTTGAGTGGGATTTGTCGATGGACAGGTAAGCAGTCCATGGAGACAAAGAGTCGGACACAACTGAGCTGAACTGAACGTGTATAAGGCAATGGCCTTCAAAATATTTTGTTGCTTACTCATAAAAGAAATTTGAGAAACAGATTCACATATTTTTAAGTTGATATCTGTTTGTCATTGAGTTTATTAGTTGAAAGATATAATTTCCAGTGTACTGAAAATGTTAACACTATGAATAGAGTTGTTATAAACTTATTTTAAACAAAGCCAATTAAATGTAAATACTTGGTAATGTGGTAGTATTTGTTTTATAAAATATATAAATTTTTATAATTTCTATGCATGTTCCTCACAGATTTTTATAAAACATCTTTGTTCTTGAAAGCGTTTTATTGATCACCTGTCCAGTTTCTGTGCTATCATAATATGTACTCTTGTGAACATGAGGTTCTAAATGTTTAATTCTTCTGTCTGGAGTTATTACAAGTAATGCATAATTAATTAAGATTGTAATAGTCATGGTACCTAGAGTAAAGGAGAGCTTTACTGATATTTGTTTGCCATCATAGTAGTTTTTAAATTTTAGGCAATGTACTCTTGTAAGATTTGGGTTGTGTGAGACACCTGCCTGTTTTTCTTTTCCTTTTTTGAGTGAAGGAAGGAAATTTGTGAAGAAGGTCAGAAGTAACTTAAGTGTATAGCTTAGACTGCAGGTGACTTCTCAGGCAGATTGTCTTGGAAAAGAAAACAGGGAAGTTGATATTCTGAATATTGGTTCTCAGAAAACTTATTCTTGATTGTGTACCCCTTGGAAAGTTGTTGTTTGCCTCAGTTTGAAATCGATGAATTAAGTATATATAGTTCAGAGCCTAGTTTATAAATAGAATTTTAAAAATTTGGAGTGTCTTACTGATCTCCATATATAAGTTCTTTATGTGGAATATTTGTTCCATGGTTTCCATCAAAATCCTTAGTTTGACTGTGTTAAAGGAAATCTGAAAAGAAATAGATTTATATTTTTGTACTTTCTTTGAAACGTCCTATTGGTATAGAAATCCTAATCAAAATGTTTTTTGTTGTTGGTTTTCCCCAAATTGGTCTCATACATGTACTTTACCAACTGTAGTTAAGGGGCTCTGAAAGATTTCAGGAGGATTGAACTTCTTTGGTTATTCAGTCACTCATTTGTGGCAACCCCATGGACTGTAGCACTCCGGGCTTCCTTGTCCATCACCAACTCCCGGAGCTTACTCAGACTCATGTCCATAGAGTCAGTGATGCCATCCAACCATCTCATCCTCTGTTGTTCCCTCCTCCTGCCTTCAGTCTTTCCCAGCATCAGGGTCTTTTCCAGTGAGTCAGTTATTTGCATCAGGTGGCCAAAGTATTGGAATTTCCGCTTCAGTATCAGTCTTTCCAATGAATATTCAGGACTGATTTCCTTTAGGGTGGACTGGTTGGATCTCCTTGCAGTCCAAGGGACTCTCAAGAGTCTTCTCCAACACCACAGTTCAAAAGCATCAATTCCTCTGTGCTCAGCTTTCTTTATAATCCAACTCTCACATCCATCCACGACTACTGGAAAAACCATAGCTTTGACTAGATGGACCTTTGTTGGCCCTTGAGGTATAATCATAAACATTTTTACAGATAAAAGCAAAATAAACATTTGGTTTATGTCCTTTAAATATTTTGGTTTACTTCAACTTTTATGATGAAAGGGTAAAGCTTTACTGAATGCAAGTCATCCTGAGAGGTAAATTGTTTTTAATCATGCAAGTTACTTTTTGTTACTCTTTATAAGAGAGGAATCGGGCTGAGTTGTCAAGAAAACAAAATAAGTCGTTTTAGCTAGCTATTCAGTCTCATTTTCAAAGGGTTGGTAAGAGAGGTCATCAGCTGTTTGAGTTAGAGCCCCATGAGATTTTATTCATTTATATGTTTGATTGATAGGCCTTTCCAGTGTAGACTTAAGAATGGAACTTAAAGAACTATCTTCAGTAAGATATAGTAGTAATGACACTAAGTCTTAGGTAGTGCTTACCATATGCCAAGTCCTTTACACATGAATTCACTTCTTTTTTAACTACTCTGTGAAGAAGGTGCTCTCATTGTCCCTATTTTTAAAGATAGGTTAAACTGAGTCACAGAAAGTTAAGTAAATTTGTTCAAGGTGTCAAAGCTAGGAAGTGGCAGAGCTGAGATTCACACCTGGAGTTTGGCTTTATAGGTTACTCTGTTAACCATTGTGCTAAAATACCTCTGGTTTCCTATAGACATCAGTCATCTTTTGCTCCTACTTGGACACATATATGATTGCAAATGGTGGCATCCAGTTCAAGAGCTGGGGCAAAAACATTATGAAATGCCTAAGTAATCATTCTCTGCCACCAGATGCAATTGCCACGCACACAGACACTGCCACCAGACGTGATTGCTACACACACACACGCACACACCATACACCCACATTAGAACAGTTAATAGTCCCCACAGTTGGATACCAGTTTCTGTCAGAGGATCCAGATCTTAATTACAGTGATAAGAATTTATGAGGAAACTTAACTGTTCTTCATGAACAAGAGTACAAAAAATAATTTATATCAGTTTAAAAGATATTTAATGAAAATGTTTTAATTCAAGCTTTTTGTAACACAAGGATCAGATGCCAGGAAATATGTCTAAATATTAAGCATGTATGCTGGTTAGACTCAAGACTTAATGGAAACCTTTCTTTGCTGCATTCCATATTCTATTAAGTGGTATTTAAATTAGCATCACAATCCATTGTTAAAAAGAATCAGTCCCATATTAAAGAATTGAAGTTTAAGATACTCACTAGAAATAGTAAGTGTTAGCTGCTCATTCGTGTCCAACTCTGCAATCCCACGGACTGTAGTCTGCCAGGTTCCTTTGTCCATGGAATTCTCTAGGCAAGAATACTGAATACTGAAATAGGTTTTTATTCCCTTCTCCAGGGGATATCCCCAACCCAGGGATCAAACCCAGGTCTCCTGCATTGCAGGCAGATTCTTTACCCCCTGAGCCACCAGGGAAGATACTCATGTGTGTTTGTGTTCAAATCCCTTCTTCCTACAAGGGCACCAGCCCCAATGTATTAGGGTCCCCACCAATATAACCTCATTGTATCTTAATTATGTATTTAAAGGCCCATCTCCAAACACAGTCACATTCTGAGATGCTGGTGGTTATAGGTTCAGTATATGAATTCTGGGATGAGGGGGGATATGATTCAGCTCTTAATAGGTGAGGTCAAGGAGAAGAGAATTTTGAAGGGAAGTGTTTTTGGTGCAAATCAGAAGTTAGATAAGAGACATTTGGTACAGGAGGGTGCTTACTGTTCAGAGCCACTGTCCTGTCCCTCCAGTGAATGGACACAGGTCAGGACAGAGGGCAGAACAGTTAAGAACATTAACTAAATATAAAATTAGTGCCAAGCCTGAACTAGTTACAGGTTATACCTGTATTTATATTTACATGTACATCTACATCTGTATCCACAGACACATTTGTATCTGTACCTTCCTTGGGCTATAACAAAAGTATTGCCTCAAACTTGTGGCTTAGAACAATAGGAATTTATTCTCTTGTGGCTGTGGAGCCCAAAAGTTAGAATCAAGGAATAAGTTCCCTCCAAAGGCTCTGGGGAAATTCCTCCCTGCATCTTGCAGCCTCTGGTGGCTCCCAGCATTACTTGGCTTGTGGCTGCATCTCTCAGGTCTTGCCTCTGTCTTCATGTGGCTTTTCTTTTCTGTCTTGGATCTCCCTCTGTCTTTCTCATATGACACTTATTATTGGGTTTCTGGCATTACTGGATAATCCAGGGTGACTGCATCTTGAGATTCTTAATGTAATTATATCTGTAAAGACAGACCTCTTTTTTGTTTGTTTGTTTTTCCAAATAGGTGCACATTTTCACGGATTCTGGGGGTGAGCTTGAAGACATAGATGGGCGGACCATTCAACTCACTCCTTGTATATGCAGTTTCTCTCTTGGCGTGTGTGTATGCAGGCACACTTCATTTTATTGTGCATTATGCAGTTTTATTGTGCTTCACTTTATTGTGCTTAACCGATATTGTGTTGCTTACAAACTGAAGGCTGGTGGCAACTCTGTTGAGCAAGTTGGTCAGTGTCATTTTTCCATCAACATTTGCTCACTTCATGTTTCTGTGTCACATTTTGCTAATTCTCACAACATTTCAAGCTTTTAAATTGTTATTCTATGGTTATTATCTGTGATCAGTGATGGTTGATGTTTACCAATATAAGGAGATTATAACTCCCTGAAGGCTCAGATGCTGGATAACATTTTTTTTAGCAATAAAGGATTTTTTCATTAAGGTATGTACATTTTTTATACATAATGCTATCCACACTTTAATAGACTACAGTATAATGTAAACACAACTTTTATCTGCATTAGAAAACAAAAAGCTCACATGGTTCGCTTTATAGTAGCATTTGCTTTATTATAGTGGTCTGGAACTGAATCCACAGTTACCTCCTAGGGGTGTGTGTGTGTGTGTGTGTGTGTGTGTACACACACATATGTGTGCTAAGTTGCTTCAGTCATGCTTAACTCTTAGCAAGACAATGGACTGCCATCCTCTAGGCTCCTCTGCCCATGGGATTCTCCAGGAAGAATACAGGAGTGGGTAGCCATGCCCTCCTCCAGGGCATCTTCCTAGCTCAGGGACTGAACCCGCATCTCTTACATCTACCTGCATGGGCAAGTGAGTTCTTTACCATTAGTGCCACTGGGAAAGAAATTTAATCAAAATATGTACACAGGAATTTTACTTAGGCAGAAATAATGACACTCATAAGTTCAAGTTTCCATGTGAGCATTTTTATTAGAACTGTGCATCATTTCAAGCTCTATGGTCTTGAGGTGTGTGTGTATATATATACACACACATCCAAATTAGTATCTATGTTTTCCTTGGGCTACATATATATATTTAAAAATATATTTAATCCTTAAAAAGCTCATAATCATCTCCTGAGTATGTGTATAATATATGTGAGTGTACAGGAGCCATAGGAGACGTGGGTTCAATCCCTGGGTCAGGAAGATCCCCAGGAGGAGGGCATGGCAACCCACCCTAATATTTTTGCCTGGAGAATCTCATGGATGGAAGAGCCTGGGGGGTACAGTCCATAGGTCACAAAGAGTCGGACAGGACTGAAGAGACAGCACACACATGTGCAAGTGTGTGTGTGTGTATGTGTGTGTGTGTGTGTGTGTATAATTTTATTTAATCATCAAACAAATAAATACTGATGGGCTGGCAGAGACACATGAGGCAAAAATGCTTCAGCTGAGATGGCGTGTGCATTCAAATGGATCCTCTCACTGCTTCACTGCTGCCTCCCCTCCCCAGGTTCCAGCTGCAGACCTGCAGGGCTGCCCTGCATGGGGAAGAAGACAGAGACTTGCCCTCCCGGCTCCCCTGGAGCTGACTTGCCTCCACAGAGAGGCTGGGCTTGAGTTGATGCACATTTCTAATAAAAATGCTCACATGGAAACCTGAACTTATGAGTGTCATTATTTCTGCTTAAGTAAAATCCCAGCGTACATATTTTGATTAAATTTCTTTTACCAGGGAATGACAATGTCAAAAGATCAGAGAATCACAGAACACGTTGCTGAGAAGTGTGACAAGAATGTATAAGGCAGAGGAGAAACCCAGAAAGGTTCTTCCCTGAGCTTGGCAGCTGCATCTGTGGTTGTTAAAACTCTCTGTATTGCCACCTGTCCAGGTATACTGACGACTGTGTTAATGAACAGCAAAGGAATTCTGCTCAGTATTTTAAGCCATTTGAACTTGAAATTATATTGCCTGTAACAGGCAACAGATTTAATGGGTTGCAGATAGCTACACATTCTAATTAATAATCTCTTTGCTGAGCTGTTTGCACTATTAAAGCTCAGCTGTGATGATGTGCATACGTAGAGTCAAAGACATACAACCCAATACAAAGCATATAACAATGTGCATCTATTTTTCACTAGTGCCTTCATTCATTATTTTCATAAAATCAATGCCTCACTTCTGCCTAAACTCCAGATACAAGAATCTCCTTTTTGATACCATACACACACACTCACACACTCACACACACGTTATTTTTGGATATCACAAGACTTCCCTGGTGTCTCAGATGGTAAACAGTCTGCCTGTAATGCAGGAGACCCTGGGTTCAATCCCTGTTTCAAGAATTCCCCTGGAGAAGGGAATGA
>SJYC01047727.1:0-42324 GCA_006408675.1 Madoqua kirkii | reverse complement strand
GTCCTTTTAATATCCAAGTGTTTTGCATTATTTATCATCTTAAAGCCTGGATTTAAAACAAAATGATATTGAATTGCTTTTCTTTAAAACATTATGCTAAGCAACAGAAGCCAAACATAAAAGGCCACATACTGTGTGATTCCACTTATATGAAATATCCAGAATAGGCAAATCTGTAGACAGAAAGTAGATTAGTAGTTACCAGGGTCTGGTTTAAAGGGAGAATAGGGAGTGACTGTTAATAAGTTTAAGTTTCTTCTTCAGGTTATAAAAATGTCTGAAATTAAATAGTGGTAGTTGCACAGCTTAGTGGGTAAGCTAAAAACCTCTGAATTGTATACTTTAAATTGGTGAATTTTGTGATATATGAATTATAAATCAGTTTATAAAAATCCAGTTTACAGAGGGGTTGGAAGGAGCAGAGTAACTCTCTGAGAAAACAGATGTGGAATATTACCATTTTGCTGTGGACTTCTGGGGCCACTCACATCACATATTAGTCTGTGACATCCTTCTCTCCTTTCTCTGCTCAGAATAAATAGGAATATTTATTTACAAATATCAGTGAGATAGGTATGGTGGGATTCTATGACTGTAGCTCCACTTTTCAACTCTATAATTCATAAAAGTACCTGGGAAAATTTTGTTCGTCTATGCTTTTGTTTGCTAAGTATCAAAGAATAATATCAGAGATATTATTCATTCTGTTAATCAGAGTTTGTGAAAAAACTTGCTGATAGTAATGATTTTTTTTCAAGCTTCCAGATAAGACAATCGCTAGCCTTGTGAAATATTACTATTCCTGGAAAAAAACTCGATCTAGGACAAGCTTAATGGATCGCCAGGCTCGTAAATTGGCCAATAGACATAATCAAGGTGACAGGTAGGTTGGATGCCTTTATATAGTTACAGGTATTGTTTATATTTCCTAAGGTAGAACAGTGATCACAACACATTGTAAATGCTTCTTTTTTTTTTTAATATATATATTTATTTATTTGGCTGTTAGGTCTTAGTTGCAGCACCTGGGATGTTCGTTGCATCATGTGGAATCTTTTGTTTGGGGCATGGATTCTTTAATTGGGGCATGTGGGCCTAGTTGCTCTGAGGCATGTGGGATCTTAGTTCCCTGACCAGGGATCAAACCCACGTCCCCTGCATTGCAAGGCAGATTATTAACCAGTGGACCACCAGGGAAGTCCCTAAATGCTTCTTATCTTTATATTCCTATTTCTGCTCTGACAAGAAGAACTGAGTGATCAGAAATTTTCATAGTAAGAGCTTTCTTCAACTCTTTTTAACTGTTAATCATAGTCAGCAAACCTTTGTACTGAATTATATTTGAATTGTATTTAATCACAAATGCTCCCTTTAGTATTGATATATTCAGTACATATATTTAGACTATATTATTAAAAATATATATTTGGGACTTCCGTGGTGGTCAAATGGTTAAGTCTCCCTGCTTCCACTGCAGGAAGCATGGTTTGATCCTTGGTTGGGGAACTAAGATCCCACATGCCAAGCTGTGCAGTGAAAAAGTAAGGGGGAAAAAAAGAAATATATTCTCTGGAAGATGGTCTTTCCACAGTTATCTGAATAACTGAAGTCCACGTTATTATAGCTGTGTCTTTCTGACAGTATAAAAGAGCGTTTTGCTTTCTGGTTTTTGTCTATCTTTATTCTCCAGTTGGAGAACTGAAATAATAAATATTACATCAAATTAATATATATGTTCTTTCTCCCAAATGATATTTCCTTCTAAATATCTTTGCTATTAAGTCTGTGTTTTTTAGCTGGAAATGTTTGCTTAAATGATTCTATATACCTAAAAGGATAAATGTTTCTAAACACTAGAGGAATCTAAATTATGAAAACTTGTCTTCCTAAGGATAACTCCTGGGGAATATTTAGTAAAATTACTAGGTAGGTATATTGCAGTTTGATAAGAACACTGGAATAGAATAAAAAGAAATTAGTTAAATTTATTAATCTTTGTTTCTTTTCAGTGATGATGACGTGGAAGAAACACACCCAGTGGATGGAAACGATAGTGATTATGATCCCAAAAAAGAAGCCAAGAAAGAGGTAATGATGATCATTAGAGTGCTTGTAACTGTTCTACAAATTCACTCCAAAAAAATGAGCAGTACTTCATATTAAGAAAAGCGTTTTTATATAACGGATTAGAAGGTAGTAGATTTCAATGTTAATTGAAGTTTTTTGGAAAAGCAAAAACATCAAGAATTCCAATTAGCCAGTAGTTTAAGTAATTTGGGGATTATCTCATCCATTCAGAGATATAAAAGCCCTCCCATGATGCCTGTCCTTTTTTTTTTTTTTTTTGGCCACTCTGCACGACTCGTAGGATCTCAGTTCCCTGACCAGGGGTTGGACCTGGGCCACAGCAGTGAGAACCGGGAACCCTAACCACTGAGCCCCCAGGAAACGACCCACAATACCTGTTCTTTAATCCATAGAAAAGAAGTAAAATCACTCTTAGATGAGACAATATTAAGTGTAGAATATTTTTTTGGAGAACGTTTAGTTTATTCCATTTTATAACAAATTAGAGATTAGTACCAGAAATGGCAACCCACTCCAGTATTCCTGCCTGGAGAATCCCATGGATGGAGGGGCCTGATAGGCTACACTCCATGGGGTCACAGAGTCAGACACAACTGAGCAATTTCACTTTTCACTTTCATACTGACAGCAGTGAAAATTGAAAGCTGCCTCAAAGGAAGAGATGGAAGAATTCCCAAGTAGAAATGCAGTCATACTCCTCAATTTAATGATAATGGTGATGACTTAAAATCTTGAAAAGTTTTAAATTGATATACATGCTCATTTATTAAGATAACCACTGAGCCCCCAGGAAACGACCCACAATACCTGTTTTTAATCCATAGAAAAGAAGTAAAATCACTCTTAGATGAGACAATATTAAGTGTAGAATATTTTTTTGGAGAACGTTTAGTTTATTCCATTTTATAACAAATTAGAGATTAGTACCAGAAATGGCAACCCACTCCAGTATTCCTGCCTGGAGAATCCCATGGATGGAGGGGCCTGATAGGCTACACTCCATGGGGTCACAGAGTCAGACACAACTGAGCAATTTCACTTTTCACTTTCATACTGACAGCAGTGAAAATTGAAAGCTGCCTCAAAGGAAGAGATGGAAGAATTCCCAAGTAGAAATGCAGTCATACTCCTCAATTTAATGATAATGGTGATGACTTAAAATCTTGAAAAGTTTTAAATTGATATACATGCTCATTTATTAAGGCAAGGAATTACATAATTGTAAAAAATATATAGACTGGATGTCAGGGGTAAAAGCTTATGATGTATAGGCAGCTTGTGAAAATAACATTGAAAATTAGAGACAAAAATGTGACTTCATCCAGTCTATGACTCGCGTTCCTCCTCTTAAGGAACTCAGTGCCATAGCCCATTCTGGCGCTTGTCATCTCTTGTCAGTGAAATTTGAAAAATTCTACTCAGCTTGATACTTTACTGATTTTCTTACTACTGCTAAAGGTTCTCAGATTCCCCGAATCCTTCATTTTTTCCAAGCCTCCTTTTCTCCCTGAACCTTAGACAAAATGGCCATTTCCTTAAGTTGCTCCTAGTGTCTGTAACTCCCCATTTCTCTCACTCTTCTGCTATTCCTTCTCTAACCCTATAAACCCACAATGCTGGATAAATTGCTATTCTTGGTCTGGAGTTACAAGAGAAGATTACACAATTATGTACATTGTTGGTACTTGGAAAAAATAGTTTTCAATCTCAGTGTAACCCTTAGCATCTCTCAGTTTTTAACTTGTAATTTTCAGTTTTTTCCATTGGTAAAATTAAAATAATAGGTTTGTTCTGACAATCAACTAGGTAATATATATAAAAGAAAACTCAGTACTAATAAATCTTGAGTAAGATTTATTGTGTAAGCAAGTATTTGAACAATCATCCTTTTCTACATATCACCTACCACCTCCCCTCTCCCCTGAAAAATTCAGCAGATAACTTCACTTTCTACTTCAAGAAGAAAATATCAAGCAGGAATACCCTTAAATTCCAGCCCCTCCCCTAACCTCTGTGCTACCACACTATACTTTTTATCTGAGTATATTTAAACTTAGGACATTATATTAAAATTACTGTTTTTTGCCCATTAAGCTGTGAACTCTTTGAAGTCAGGGCTTGCATAACCCTGGAACATCTGGTACCCCCCCAGCACTTTATACAGTACTCATTTCCCACTTCCTTGCTGGTGCTTGATAGGATCAGACTTTTCAAATGTCACAAATGCAGTAATATGAAATTACTGAGTGAACAGTCTGTGCTGCATGCCTCTCTTTGACAGTAAGAAAGGTCCCTCCCCTCGTTCTGTATAATTTCATTGCTAGTTTATCCCACCTGTCCCTGCATATTGCCTTTAGGACCTTTTCCGTAAGTTTCTTTGCCATACTTTCAGCCTTTACACTGAGCCCAGAAGTATGTTCCAGTCTTTCATTTATAAGCATCACTATCTATCTTAGCATTACTTCACTCTTTGAGTTTGCTTCATTCAGCTTGCTGCCCCTTTACTTCTCTCAAACTGCTGACAGGTCAGCAGTGACCTCCTTCCTTAACTGCCACATCCAGTGACTGGTTACTCAGTGCATTCTCCTTGTGCTTCCTGTATTATTTCAAGTTATTGACCCCTCCCTTGTTCTGAAAATCTGGTTTTGACTTTTATAACACCATTCTCTGATTCCCATCTACGTATTTGACAAGTGTTATTTAGTCGCTCAGTTGTGCCCAACTCTTAGCGACTGCAAGGACTGTAGCCCGCCAGGCTCCTCTGTCCGTGGAATTCTCCAGGCCAGAAGACTGGAGAGTTTCCATCTCCCGGGGATGGTCTTGACCCAGAGATCAAACCTGTGTCTTTTGCATTGGAGGTGGATTCTTTACCGCTGAGCCGGCGTGGAAGCCACTTTTAACCATTGTGTCTTGGTTTTAGTGACTTCTTTTTCTCCTCCTCAATTACTCTGTTCATTGTGTGATTACTGTTTGTAATTTTGTCTCTCAAATAACTGTAAATTTTATTCTTTTCTCTTTGGTCTTCTAGGTGACTGCCTTATTTTAGGTTCTTATCTCTTCTCTGAGTTACTGACATTTTCTATCTTATCTTAATTTACCTTATCTCCAGACGTTGCACCACACCTTCCAAAACCACTTTCTACACTGTTGCCAAGACAACCTTTTAAAACCAAATTTACTGCTTGCAGTTCCTCCGTGGCTTTGTCCATGGGATAAAACACAGCCTTTCTAGTTAGACATTCCCCACCCCCCCACCCCTCCCCCCCTGTTATTTCACATTGCTAGGAGAGTCTCAGGGAAGTGTTTCAGTGCCTTGGCTTTTGCTGTTTGTTGGCGTGTTTTTTCTAGCGTTTTTCCCTTTCTTCCCAAACAGGCCTGGCAAATTCCTCATAACTCTGCAATATGTGGCTTGTCTATGAACTCCCCTTGCCTTATGTTGAATTGATTGCTTCCTTGTTTTTCTTTAAATCCATTGCAGTCCTCATTGAGCTAAGTGGTACTTGTGTACATCTGATCTCTCACCTGCCTGCCTATCCTTGAGTGGTAAGCTCTTAAGGAACAAGAAATGAGTCTAAACTGCAGGGCCTGCCTGGTACATAGTAGGCAGTCAATCAAATATATTTTAACAGATAAGAATATACACTATAAACTCTTAATTGCTGTACAAATATGAGAGATTAGGGATTTGGGTTTAGATACCTAGGAAATGTGTGTATGTGGAATACTGTTTTGTCCAGCCATGCGAGGTGATACTTATACGTTTGGTCTTTTGTTTGCCAGTGATCTCATCCCATTAGCAAAAGACAGTGAGGGGAGTAAAAATTTTAAAGTGTTAAAAACATGCTGCGGGGTTGTGGTCCAGGGCTGGCACTGTGTGTAGCAGCCTCATTCAGTTCTCTGCTCTTTCCTGGATGATAGGGGCACCAGGCAGGGAATGATGCTGTAACATCGCCTTTAACACAGAGCTGCTCCTGCAAGTCAATGACACGTTATATGGAAAGGTTTTTATTTTTCTTTTAAAAATTATGAAACTATACATCCCATAGACTATGTACAATTTGAAGAATAGTAATAAACACCAGTGTGTCCATCACTGAGCTTAAGAAACAGAAGTCCTTTGTTTTCTTTATTGCACCCGCTCCTTTCTTTCCACCAGAAACCTGGAAGGAAATTGTATGCATCCATTGTATGCATGTGCTGCCACTTAGCTACTCTAATTAATGGACATTGTTTCTAGCTGCTTCTTATTATGAACAATACTGATAAGAGCATATCCTGGATACATACATAGACAACGGCTCCTGTGCATAGCAGTTCTCAGCAAGGTTTAGTATTACCTGCATAAGGGACATGTAAAAATCATGGAAGTGTTTCTGGTTGACGGACATTCTTAGCATATAGTGGGAAAGGGATGCCAGGTCTCCTGAAGTGCACAGTGCAGATTATTCCACCAAAATGCCAACCACGACTTAGTGAGTAGTAATAGCCTACAATTGTTCAGAATGGCATTACTCTATTTAGACTGCAGCCATGTTTAACTTTGCTTGGGTGTGTGCGAGCTAAATCGCTTCTGTCGTGTCCGATGCTTTGTGACCCTGTGAACTGTAGCCCACGAGGCTCCTCTGTTCATGGGATTCAACATTTGCACTTCACTGGCTTTCTAGTCTGCTCCTCCTGTCAGTCGCACAGTGTCCAAGCTAGTGTAACTTTATAGTAAACCTTGATAGCTGCTGGGTAATTCTCCTTACTTGGTAGTGCTTCTTAAGGCTTCCTTGGCTATTTTTGGACCTTTATCTCAAACTTCAAAGTAGGAGAGCCCTACTTGATATTCCATTGAATCTATATATAAACTGGAGAGAAATGAAATCTGTTACGTGTTTGTAGATTAGTTTGCATTTCCATATAGAGGTTTATATTATCTGAAAATAATAGCAGTTTTATTTCTTTTCAATCCTTGTAATACTTTTTATTTCTGCTCTTACTGAACTGGTTAGAATCACCAGTATAATGTTGAAGAGAAGTTATAATAGCAAATTATTCCTGACTTTAGAGAGAATAATTTTAGGTTTCAGCATCAAGTAGGATGTTATTGAAGGTTTTGGACTTGCTCACCTGACTGTCAGCTAGCATTCCTCTATAGCCTGGTGGTCCCCTATCTGGCTTCTTGTCATGGCTGGTTTCCTCCACAGTAATCATCCCCAAAGAAGAGAGAAAAGATACCTAGCCATTTCTGGCCTAGCCTTGCAAGTTACTCAGTGTCGCACATGTTACATTCTGTTGGTTATAAGTGTTCAACTGAACTTGGTCCAGAATCAAGTAGAATAGGATAGAGAGTCTCTCTTCTCAGTGGTCAGAATGTTGAGGGAATTTGAGGATATGTTTTAAAACCTCCAAATCTAGAATGTTGAATTTTCATGAATGTTTTTCCATTTGTGCTTGAAAGTAATATATACTTGTAATTACTGGTTGTAGGGTTTTTTAATGTGTCTTAATTGAAGCTTGTCAGTTAATATGATTAAAATGAGTATTCTGTTACTACTTGCCTACCTGCTAGTATTGGTTTTGTAGGTGTTTATGTGCTTTTCTGATGGATTATTGAGAAATAACTGTATTTTGAAGCTATTATTTATTAGATGTGTAGTAACTGTTTTGTTGAATTTGAAACTTTTATCTTCTACTTTTAAAGATTATTTGTCTGGTATAGCTCTATCTGTCTCCTGAGAAATCTGTATGCAGGTTAAGAAGCAACAGTTAGAACCCGGCATGGAACAATGGACTGGTTCCAAATTGGGAAAGGAGTGTGTCTAGGCTGTATATTGTCAACCTGCTTATTTAACTTATAGGCAGAGTACATCATGTGAAATACTGGATGAAGCACAAGCTGGAATCAAGATTGCTGGGAGAAATATCAATAACCTCAGATATGCAGATGACACCACCCTTATGGCAGAAGGTGACGAAGAACTAAAGAGCCTCTTGATGAAAGTGAAAGAGAGCGTAAAGCTGGCTTAAAACTCAGCATTCAAAAAATGAAGATCTTGGCATCTGGTTCCATCACTTAATGGCAAATAGATGAGAAAACAATGGAAACAGTGACAGACTTTATTTTCTTGGGTTCCAGAATCATTGCAGATGATGATAGTGATTGCGGCTGTGAAATTAAAAGACACTTGCTCCTTGGATGAAAAGCTATGACCAACCTAGGTGGTGGTTTAGTCACAAGTTGTGACCAACCTAGACAACATATTAAAAAACAGAGACACTGCTTTGCCAACAAAGGTCCGTCTAGTCACAGCTATGGTTTTTCCAGTAGTCGTGTATGAAAGTGAGAGTTGGACCATAAAGAAAGCTGAGCACCAAAGAATTGATGCTTTTGAACTATGGTGTTGGAGAAGACTCTTGAGAGTCCCTTGGACTGCAGTATCAAACTAGTCAGTCCTAAAGGAAATCAGTCCTGAATATCCATTGAAAGGACAAATGCTGAAGCTGAAGCTCCAATACTTTGGCCACCTGATGGGAAGAACTGACTCATTAGAAAAGACCCTGATGCTGGGAAAGATTGAAGGCAGGAGGAGAAGGGGATGACAGAGGATGAGATGGTTGGATGACATCACCAACACGATGGACATGTGTTTGAGCAAGCTCCAGGAGTAGTTGGTGATGGACAGGGAAGCCTGGCCTGTTGCAGTCCATAGGGTTGCAAAGAACTGGACATGACTGAGCGACTGAACTGAACTGAACTGGTAGCTCTGTCATCTTTCTTTTGTTGTGTTTGACTGGTATATCGATATTCCTTACTTTTAACATTTCCGTGTCCTCATATTTTAAATGCATGTCTTACAGGAACAGATATGTGGAATTTTTTTATCTTATCTAGAGAATTTAGCCCCTTTATACCAGTTATGATTGATGTTTGTATTTTTGTTATTTGTTATTTTTATCTTCTATTTGACTTTCTTTTTGGATCAAGAATTCATCTCTTGTTTGATTTTTTTAAATTTTACTCTCTACTAGTTTGGAATATTTCTGTATTTCTGTTCTTATTGTATACTCTGGAAGTTTTATCCTGCGTATTTAACTTTTAAAGCCTAATTTTGGTGCTTTTAGTGAGTTTCCAGTTAATTTAAGTCCATTTTGATGCTTTGACTTCAGCCACTACCTTCCTGTTTTATATGTAATTTTTTTTCCACTTTTAGTTACATCTTATTTTTTAATATATCACATCAGACATATAGTCAGTGTTAGATTTACTACACAAGAAATTTACACAATTTTTAATACTTAAAATACTTAATTTTGCTTACTTTTCATTTTTGAATCTTAGAACTTTCTTTGAAAATAATTTTTCTTTTTTCCTAAGTGTATCTTTTACAGATTAATTTAATGAGAGTCTATTGATTATGAACACAGTCAGTTTTGGAAAGCCCAAAATGCCTATTTCTTAAACTCTTAGTTTTGCTGGGGTGAGACTCTTAGGTTAACCGATATTATTTGAAGATATTATTCTGCTGCTTTCTGATTTCTGTCATTGCTTTAGAGAAGTCTGCTGTCAGGCAGTCTGCTATCATTCAGTTTTTTGATTGGTTTACAATATTGTGTTGGTTTCTGCTATACATCAGCATGAATCAGCCGTAGGTGTATATATGTCTCCTCCCCCTTGGACTTCTGTCCCACCTCCCACCCCATCCCACCCCTCTAGGCTGTCACAGAGCACCTGATTTGAGCTCCTCGCGTCATGCAGCAAATTTCCTCTGGCTGTCTGTTTTACATATGGTAATTTATGTTTCCATGCTGCTCTCTCAATTTGCCCCACCCTCTCCTTCCCCCACTGTGTCCACAAGTCTGTTCTCTCTGTCTGCATCTCCACTGCTGCCCTGCAAATAGGCTCATCAGTACCATCTTTCTAGATTTTATATATATATATGCTAACTGCTACTGCTAAGTCACTTCAGTCGTGTCCAACTCTGCGACCCTATAGACGGCAGCCCACCAGGCTCCCCCGTCCCTGGGATTCTCCAGGCAAGAACACTGGAGTGGGTTGCCATTTTCTTCTCCAATACTAAAAGTGAAAAGTGAATGTCAAGTCACCCAGAGTACTGGAGCCGGGTGCTGTTGCCTTCTTGGGGGGTGTGTGTGTGTGCGCATACGATATTTGTTTTTCTCTTTCTGACTTATTTCACTCTGTGTGTGTGTGTGTACGATATTTGTTTTTCTCTTTCTGACTGACTTTACTCCGTATAACAGGCTTTGGGTTCATCTACCTCATTAGGGCTGACTCAAATGGTTTTTTTTTAGTGTCTGAGTAATATTCCATTGTATGTATATACCACAGCTTCTTTATCCAGTCATCTGTTGATGGACATCTGGATTACGTCCTAGCTATTTTCAATAGTGCTGCAACATCCTCTTTTCAGTTACGGTTTTCTTAGGTTACATGCCGATTAGTGGGATTGTTGGGTCATATGGTAGTTCTGTTCCTGGTTTTTTAAGGAATCTCCATAATGTGATGTCAGTTTACATTCCTACCAACAGTGCAAGAGGGTGCTCTTCTCCACACCCTTCTTTGGAGGTAGTTTAATTTTCTCTTTGTCTACTTTTATGATCTCTTCTTTGTCTTTAGTGTTCCATAGTTTCATTTTGAAGTATATGGCTATGGATTTATTTTTTGTGAAACTTGCTTTGGATTCCTTTGTACTTTCTAAATCTTATCTTAAGTTCTGTAAAATTCTCATTTGTTGAATCTTTGAATCTAAAGTCTCCTTCTTTCTCTCTATGCTTTCTTTTGAGAATTCTTTTAGAAATGTAATGGACTTTTCACATGTCTCAATCACTCGTATATTCTATGTCTTTCCATACTTCCATGCTATGTTTTGGGCATTTTTCTCATAGGTGCATTCAGAGTCACTAATTTTCTTTTGAGCTCTGTCTAGTCTGCTGAGTAACCCATCCATTGAGTTTCTAATCTGGTTTATAATCTTTTTTTATTTCCACATGTTCTGTTTGGGGTTTTTTTGCCTATCTGCTTGGTCAGTTTTGCTGGACTCATTTCTTATAAGAATATTCCATATTTTCAATTCTTTCTTTCTTTGTACATGTATAACATCCTTATTGTATTCTCTTATCCAGTAATTATAATAGTTGTGATCTCTGCAGATATAATTCTACTGTTTGCCTTCCGCAGTGTTTTACTCAGGAGGCTTGTTTGGCAGTTTGTAGTTGTGAGCTCATTTTCCTTGGAACATGTTGAAAATTTTCAAGACCTGCATTTACAGTGCATTCTTCTAAAGACAGCTTGCATTTACTTCTGCTAACTGAAAGCCCTACCAACCTGAGACACTCTAAAGTAAATTTTTGATTTGGGGTTTTTCAGGCCAGACAGTTCATATAAATTTAGTCTCCAAACCTGTCTGAATATAGGCCTGTGGCTAGGGATTCTCAGGAAAGACTCTTTGGTTTCTTTGCTTTCCTTTGAGCCAAGGTTGAAGTGGTCTTGACTTTCTTTAAATCATCCTCCCTTTGCAGGGCAGGGTCATTTTTCCTGCTTGCACGATGTTGGGGCCCCTCCCCGTCCGGAGTTCTGGCTTTCGCTCTGTGCTCTTCCCTGTTGTCCGATATTCTTTAGGCAAGAGTCAGCTCCTGAGTCCTTGCTTGTCTAGAGTCCTGCTTTCTCATCATTTCTGATCTCTGAGGGATTTCTTCTCTTCTCTGCCAGCTCAGAAATGAATTTTAAAAGATTTTTAAAAATACTTGATCTAGCAATTTTAGGAGTGCTATACTGGGAGGATTTTCCCTGAACATCAAATCTGTCATGTGTTGCTTTAAATTGAGTTTTAAGGATCCGAGTGAATTACAGTACTGGGTACTATATATTATGACTTTTATGCAGAGTTCCTTTTTTAATAAATCTATTCAGTATATTGTCTTCAGCCTAATGGGACAGTTTCTAATGGATTCCCATCTTAGAGGCACAGAATAACATTGTATTTTTACATCACAGTTTTTAAGAATATTGAAAATATAATAATGAAATCCTACTTAAGAGTTCATGGTGATCATTATTAGAGCTTTTTAAACCTCTTCCAAAGTGAAAATTTCAATGTTACTTTATTCACAGGTAAATAGACTTGGAGTTTAGAAATGTTGTTAGTATTAAATTAATCTTGTGCTGTTTTTAATTTTTAGAGGCATAGTTCTCTTTCAACAACTCCGAAGTGAGAATAAAATGTTATCTCTCTTTTTGCCAGTTGTCTGAGCTACCAGTTGTCATGATTCCTAATTTGCTCCTTTTTTTACTTTCTTTAAAACTTTGCACTTAGTAAGTTGTAGCTTATTGCTGAGAGAAAATATATCCCATCTTGAAATTGTGAAGCAAACTAAAATAATGTAAAATCCACCTTATTTTTTCATTTGTTCATAGTCTTCTGGGCATAGAAACCTAACATTTTATTGAGTGGGTTAATGAAACATACGTTATGTTGTATGCTCATTTCCCCCTAATTGATAGTTGTATGTGTGTGTGTTTGGACTTATATGTAATATAATTGGTTAGAAGTATTTAATAAGTGCACTTAATGTAACAGATACTTCTATTAGTAATCTGTTAGTAATAGACTGTTTTCAGCTATACCTGTATACAAACCCAGATGACCTGTTACTATTTTTTCTTCCAGGGTAATACTGACCAGCCTGTCCAAACTAGCAAGATTGGACTTGGGAGAAGAGATTATCAGAGTTTACAACACCGCCATCATTCTCAGCGTTCTAAGTGCCGTCCACCTAAGGGCATGTATTTAACCCAAGAAGATGTGGTAGCTGTTTCCTGTAGCCCTAATGCAGCCAACACCATCCTGAGGCAACTGGACATGGAGCTGATCTCTTTAAAACGTCAGGTATTTTATAAAAATCATTATTTGTGATGATTCTGTCCATTTTGCTTATTAACTTTATTCCTGTAAACTCAGGTTTTTTACAGATTTTGTCAACCACTCAGTTACATAAGCTTTATCTTTCTTATTTACCTTGTTTTCAAATTATAAGGTGTCACTGAGTATTTTAGATTTGAATCCCAGCATTGCTACTGTTAGCTCCGTGGTATTGGGAAATAATAGAATCTAAGCTTCCATTTTTTACTTATAAAATTGGAGATAATAGTCTTACTTCTCTTGCAGATTGTTGAGAATTATTTGAGGTAACATATGTGGGTTGACATCATTAGCACCAGTAGCAGTAGCAGCAGTTTTATTTAAAAGTTTCTTTAGCCTAATCAGGTAAGTGGATAAGGTTTTAGGGTCAGCTGTCTTAAGTTCTAAACCTAGCTACACTGTCTACTTCCTGTAGAACCCTAGGGGAGCTGTTTAACTTCTCTCAACTTCAGTTTCTCTGTCTTAAAATGAGGATAATGATATTTTGGTTGGGAGGAATTAAACAAGGTAATATAGGGTAAATGCTTAAAACATTAGTGCCTTGCACAAAATACATACTCATTATTGGTTGCTACTAGGTCTCCAGTCTTTCTCTGGCTTTTCCTTTTATTTATTTATTTCTGTTGTTGTTTTAAGTTTTAAGACTGGGTTTTCTTGGTATAAATTAACCAACCTTGCCAGTGACATCTGAGTTCACTTCCTAAGCATTGGCTTTTCTCCTAGCTCTATAGCTATATTTTCAACTACCTGTTAGACATCTCATCTAACTCCCAAAAGATTTTTTTTTCTGTTCCTTGTTTGTTGTAACATCTGAATTTATCTTTCACTCATCCCTTGCCTATATTACTCTCTCAACACACACAAACTCAAGTGGTAGATTATTTTATCTCTGAAATTTCCTTTAACTCAATCCCCAGCTTTTTAATTTCATCCCTCCTACCCTTGTTATGGCCCTTATCACCTCTTCTCTGAGTATAACTATCATGTTGATTCTCCTTGCTGTCTACCTCTTCTCAGTCCCTTGTTATCAGTGTTATCAGTACCCATTTTATCAATGTTGTTCTTTTAAAACACTGGTGTAATCAAGATAACTCATCTTAAAATGCTTCATTAATTCCTACTTGCCTTTAACAGGTTATTTGAAGAGCTAGACAGAAATTTATAGGAAGGGCATGTTAAATTTAAAATTCATCATGAGTGAGGAAACTACTGAAGATTTTAAAAGAGGGGTATAACATGGTCATATTTATAGTTTTCAGCTTTATCTCTTTTTTTTTCTGTAGTTGTTCTAGGGATTACAACATGCATCCTTAGCTTACAGTGTCATCCTTGTTTAGATATCACAGTATGCACCGTTAGAGTTAATATTATTACCACTTCCATATAATGTAAGGACTTTGCAACAGGGTAGTATGGGACCGAGGTGGTTTTTCTCTATCCTAAACATTCAGATTTCTCTACCCCTTGACCCTGGTTACTTACCCAAACTGCTTTTATATTTCTATTTTCTTCTCCAGCAAAGTTCCAGAATAAATATCAAAATCTACCACGTTAGCTTCCTCTGCTTTCTTACCACTTACTTTCAGAGGCTTCCCAGTCTAGTTGCTGTCCTACATCCCGTCCCAGTTCTGCCACTGAGTAAGCTGTCTTAAGATTGTTTATGAACAAGTTGCCCAGTCGAGTGCCCTCTTCTTGGTTCTTATCTCTTTTGAAAGCCGCCTCCTCCTTCTTAGAATTCCTTTCTTTGACTTATGATGCTGGATTCTCAAGTATATATAGTATATATTTGATTGAATGTTTTCCCTTTAGTCAAACCATAAATGTGTGTAGAAGACTCTCATCTTCCAACCCACAGCACCCATTCTCTTTAGAGAACTTCTAAAACACTTTGGCTGTGATATTTTTAAAGTGCTTAGAATTTTTTTAAATAATGAATAAAATGTTCTCAGCCACCTATAAATCATACTGAGTCATCAGTACTACTACTCCACTATTACTTCACTTATCAGCTATTTTTATCGATCTTTTTAAAATTGTTTATTTGTTAATTTTGGCTGTGCTGAGTCTCTGGGCTGCATGCGGGCTTTCTCTGGTTGCTGTGAGCAGGGGCTACTCTTTGTTCTGGTGCCCGGACTTCTTCTTGTGGTGGTTTCTCTCCTTACCAAGCACAGGCTGCAGTAGTTGTGGCTCACAGGCTTAGTTGCTCTGTGGTACATGGAATCTTCCTGGACCAGGGACTGAACCTGTGTCCTCTGTGGATTCTTAGCCACTGGACCACCAGGAAAGTCCTTTGTTGATTCTTATGAAAGAACTTTTTTAAAGCTGTAAGTTCTTTTGTATATTCATTTGATGTGTAACATAGTAAAAATTTGCATTCTTAGATTTACAAATTCTACCATTTATTATCTCAAACATTTCATAAGCAGTGTCCAGATCAGTTTCTTCCATGTCCACGAGTAATCTGTTCCCCTTTGTACTCCCTGTCTGGTTGAATAACACCATGTATACTCAGTTACTCCAGCCAGTGACGAAAGAGTTATCCTTGATTCCTCATTCTCCCTAATTCTCCACAATCAAGTAGTTTACAAAGATGTCTTAATTTTGTTTCTAAGTTATTTCTTTGACCAGTCTTGTGTACCACCACCACTCCTTCATTTCTGCTGTTTAAATTGAAGTCCAGTTTTGCTCTAGTGCTTGTTTTGAAAGCATGAATCTGTTCCAACATCATTGATATACATGGGGACAATTTGAACATAATGTGACTTTACATTTGCTTACATGTGGTTTTTATTAGTGAAAAACTACACCTAGCTGAGTCTATACCCATACAGTTCCCATCTGAACTGTGTGGGCATACACTGTGTTATTTGCCATACACACCCACATCTGGTGTTAAAACTTTTCATCTGATTTCAAATAACTCTTCTTCCACCTCCCAACAATTCACAAGTTGTAGTTATTTTGGCAGCCACTTATGTAAGCAACCTTTTAAAGTAAAGCATCATCTTTATTGTATCAATTGTGAATTTCCGTACTGTTTAGAACTGTGCTGTGTGTAATTGATGAAGTTTTTGAGTGTTGTATCTCAAGTTCTTTTTCCCCATAAGCCCTGTGGTTTTTACTGTGCAATTTACATAGTTCTGTGGCTCTTGAGAATGCATATGTCAGGTTATAACAGAACTGATTATACTTACTTCCCAGAGTAGTCGTGAGAATTAAATCATTTTTCATGAACTGTGTCAATTAGTCTGTTAGGTATGTGTATAGTTGATGTGTATGCTACTTGAATGAGTGGTGTATTCCACCCTAAGTGCAATAAGTGTTCTATCCCCCTGGGGTAACAGGGTTTTTAATATATATCCTTTTCACTTATTAATACTCAAAAAGTCACCTAAGTACATGATCTGATTCATATTTTTGGCTGTTTTTTGAAGGTTCAGAATGCTAAGCAAGTAAACAGTGCGCTTAAACAGAAAATGGAAGGTGGAATTGAAGAATTCAAGCCTCCTGAGGTATGTTATTGAAGAATATATGTGACTAAGTATGGTGCAGCCTTGTTCTTTGAGTTATTCAGTGTTCAACTACTATATTTTGGTTACATGTGCACTTTGAAGGTTTTATTATATAGATAATTATTATGTCTCTGTTTTGTTATTTAAATAGGTAGTCTCGTGAGACTTGGCTAATGATTTAAGTTAAATCATTCCATTACTGTCTTTAGCACTTGCAGTCAAGCATACAAAATAGCTATAATAGTAGGCCCCGTGCATGTGAAACTGGAAGGTCATTGATGAAGAAGTGCATCTTGGGGTCAATAGCAATGTTTGTTCAAAGCTGTTTTCTACCTGTGTAAATTGGTAACAGGAAGAAAAAGATCATAAGGAGCTCATTTAACATTTTTACAAAATTTTACTTTAGTTTTGGATATTTGTTTATTGGCTCAGGTTTCCAGTTAGGATTTTAGTGTGTGGATTTATATCCTGGAAAATACGAAATCCAAATAAGAGATGTAGATTGGCCATTTTCTCAAGTCTTACTTGCACTTCTCCTAAAACTTAATATGTTTTTTATATTGGTGATGTCTAAGGGTGTGCTTAAATGCTTATTAAAAAGTCATACCTTTTTATGGAAGCTTCTGTTATAAAATCTTTTCTCTTTCTCTTTTTTTTAAGACTCCTATGTTATGCTTCATATCCTGACCTTACTTTTCTATGTATGTAATAATCAAATAATCCTATTTGGTCCTAATGGGATTTTTTTTTCCCTCCAGATAGCAGATTGACTGAAATATCTACAAATGAATCATGTATGGGTGGGTTGGGGGAGGAGTGGCGGGCAGAAAAGTAGTATTTCATATGCCATCTTACTCTCTAGAATCTTCTAGAAAGGAAGAATCATTATGAAGGAAGTTGTTTTTGCTTGTTTTGAATAGTCTCATTCAAGAAGGTTAGGCAGTGGTGAAGAATAAATATATGTAGACTAATATCTCATTGCAAACCCAGAGGTAAACTGACAGTCTAGTCATATTTAAATAAAGAGTGTAATACACGGAGAAGGCAATGGCAACCCACTCCAGTACTCTTGCCTGAAAAATCCAATGGATGGAGGAGCCTGGTAGGCTGCAGTCCATGGGGTTGCTAAGAGTCGGGCATGACTGAGCGACTTTACTTTCACTTTTCACTTTGATGCATTAGAGAAGGAAATGACAACCCACTCCAGTATTCTTGCCTGGAGAATCCCATGGACAGAGGAGGCATGTCACACAGAGTCGGACATGACTAGTGACTTAGCAGTGTAATACAAAGAGTACTGCTTTATTTTATGTTAAATTATTACATCAAAAAATTCATTTAAAATTTTGTGTTGAAATTAATATTTAATTAATTATGCATTGTTATTGTTCTCTTTTCGACCCCATGAACTGCAGCATGGCAGGCTTCCCTGTCCTTCACTATCTTCCTGAGTTTGCTCAAACTCATGGCCATTGAGTCAGTGATGGCATTCAACCATTATAAAATGCATAAAAGCAAAACACTTAAAATGTTTGTATATTACTATGAGTTTATAATTTTAAAATTAAAGAATATAGCAGATATTGAAAACCTTATTGGAATAGCTTGAAGAACTTTATGCCAATAAGTTTGAAAATTTACACAAAACTTAGAAATTCCTAGGAATATATGGTATACAAAATTGTCTTAAAAAGAACGAAAACTGAATAATGTATAACCATTAAATAATTGAAGAAACAGTGAACATTTTTCTCATAGGAAAACAGCAGGCCAAGACAACTTTATAGAAAAAGTCTACCAAATTTTCAAGGAAATAAAATTCTAATCTCAAATTTTTCAGAAAATTGCAGAATAGTCTCATTCATTAACATTATATAAAGTAAGATGTGAAGGTATAATAGCATTTATAACTTTCCTACATACTGCCTCTTTTTATGTTCACTGAAGTCCAAAGAAGTAGATGAAGTAAATACTATTATTTTGCATGAGGGAGCTGGGCCTCAGAGAGAATAACTGACTTGATCAAGATCATACATCATAGTAGATAGTGATCCTCTGGCTGTGTTTTAGATTCTTAAGAGTCCAGTTGGAGTCCTAGATTAATGTGATGCTGCCTCTTTTGGAAGTTTTTATATAATAGTAAAAGTGTATGTTAGATTCCCACATATAAATGTAGTTATTGGTTAGAAGTTACCATTTATTACATCTCTTGGTTTATTGTAAAAATAATGATCAAAATGAAACAACCAAAACCTTAATGCACTGTACTCCATACATTGAAGTTTGTATAATACATTGAAGTTGATTTTGAACTCACATGCACTTGAAAAATGTATATATGTTTTATCATCTAGAAAATGCCCAGGATATATTTGTAAGTATCATATTGTTCCTATTGCTTTATAGGGGAGAACAACCTGAATAGATATATTTCAAAACACTAGATTAACAGTTACAGTAAAAACCTTGAAAAATCATATACCTTATCCTCTTACCTTTAGGTTAGCTGATACCCAACCTAAAAAAGTTCTCCCTAATACCCAATAAAAGAATTTTATTAACCTTTTAAACAACAAGCTACTAAATGATGTAACTCAGCTGGAACTAAACAGTTACTAAGATGCTTTACTTATTCATTTGGTGTATTTGTTATTTTCATTTAGGGAAAAATTAATGAAGAAAGTTGAAATTCACTTACCTAAGTATTTGTTGATCACTTGTTTTTAACACACTTCGTTAGACTCTGTGTGAGGGGGCGCAGAGGTGACACCTAAAAAAGAAGGATAGATTTTTTGCATTTACTTTTTAAAAAAGAATTTATAGTCTAGATATTAGAAGATAAACATTAAATTTATAGATTTATAAATGAAGATATTAATAAAACAAGTGGTTGTTGTTCAAGTAGGATAATCAGAGAGCATTTCCTAAAGGGGGATGTTTCAGCTAAAGGGTGAGTAGGATTTTTGCATAATACTAAAAGGGTAGATGGAAGGAATAACGTGAACAGTGGTTTGATGTTGAACAGTGCATTCAAAATATAAATCCAGAGGGGAAAATCAAAAACACTGGGTATTCCCTAAGCACGTGTTATGAGCTCATTATTGTGCTGATCATTGCTGAGAGTTGAGTGGAAGTGTAGAAACTGTTTTCTGAGGAAGCATGTTATCTCCTTGGGAAGGCACACTTGGTTGCAGAGGATGAATACACACTTGGTATGAGAGGTATTAATAAGGTTGAGTTTAACAGGGACTTATTTGTTTTATAAATCAGTGGGCAAGACCACTGTAAAAGCTAGGAAAAGCTTTTGTGAAAGCTAAGAAGAGAACTTTGCCTTTCAAATTAAGGCAGATGAAAAGATCCTACGATTTTTTCAATCTAGGAAGGATGTAATGAGAAATTTGTGTTTTAGGAAAGTTATCCTGGCCATCAGAGAAGGCAATGGCACCCCACTCCAGTACTCTTGCCTGGAAAATCCCATGGACGGAGGGGCCTGGTTGCCTGCAGTCCATGGGTTCGCTGAGAGTCGGATATGACTGACCGACTTCACTTTCACTTTTTACTTTCCTACATTGGAGAAGGAAATGGCAACCCACTCCAGTGTTCTTGCCTGGAGAATCCCAGGGATGGGGGAGCCTGGTGGGCTGCCGTCTATGGCATTGCACACAGTTGGACACGACTGAAGTGACTTAGCAGTATCCTGGCCATGTAATACAAGATAAATTAGAAACTTTAGAGCTGCTGAAATACCAGGTATGTGAGAGATAAAATAAATGGTAAAGAGGTATTAGGTAATGTCAGGTATTAGTTGTAGGAATGGAGAGCGAGTGATAACCCTAGAGAACATTTGGAAAGTAGACATTTATGTATCTCCTTGAAAGTATATGAGGGTGTTGCAAGGAGTGGTGGTACATTTGATTATGCTTTGATTTGTTTTGGGTGGAGTTCAGGTAAGGGGCAAGGAGATCCGTGAATCTAGAAGGAAGAATCTGAGAAAGGGGTGCTTTTTGAAGCTAGTTTCCAAATCTGTGGATATTTTCACGCATAGTTGCATCCTTTCTTTATGGGTGTTGGGTTGACTTTTCAACACTGGGTAGCCTGTTAAACTTTTTTAACTCTTCCAAGTCAGAGGTAGTATGAAACTACTACTGACAAAAATGGGAAAGACATGAAGAAATTTAGCCAGGGGAAGGATGCAGTAAAGATGCTGAACTCGCTAAAGGTGCCATAGATGGTTCTAGACGGCTCTTTGGGGTCTTTTACATTATTGTTGCTATTATATACTGGATTGTTTTACATTGCTGTTCTGTTATTCTTAAGAAAAAGAGTGTGTTCAGTGGTACCTCAAGCTAGCTATAACTACCACAGAATTTTAGATTCCTGGATATAGTTTAGTTGTCCTTTCCTTAAGTTAAACATATCTCTACCAAACTTTCTTTGCTCTAAAATATAAAAATCAGTAACTTAAAGGAATTCTATATGTTTTTAAAATGTTGGCCCTCTTATTCCTACAGCCTTTCCTTTCTTCCACTGTTTGCATTTTGTAGCACATAGACTGTTTAATTCCATACAGTTTCAAGTCATCCTCTGCGTTTTTCCACTTAAGTGTCTTCTTAAATGTTACCATTGGTATTAATGACCAAATTCCACAGCTCTAACTCATTTCCCTTGCCTATTTCTGAGTCTTTCACATAATGATGACCTCCTTCTTACTTTAACTTTTATGTTTATCACTATTATTTTCCCTTCTCAGCTATAATTTTTCTTACTCTATGTAAATAAAGACATTCTCCAAGTTTTTATCCTCAGGATGTATTTCTCTCCTGTTTTGGAAATCTGACACAGCCTCATCACTTTGCTGTATTAAAGTCATATCATGTATACATTTAAATGCCATAAATTCAACCTAATGAAAAGGAGAGGGTGTGTGTAGTGACAGCAGGTGCAGCAGTGCTGGCAGCTCTGCCTGAACTCCAGCTATCGCATGTCTGACCCCGCGTGAGTAGTTACAAGCCGGGAACTGTGAATCCAGCATTCCTTTAGTCAGTTTTAGCTTTCACGTCCTCCTGAGCATTTTCTCGAACTGAACGATGTTCTAATATTTACATAAGTATTTATATTTTTCATTTACTACTGTTCTGAGTTCGAGCCAAAGGCTTCATCTGGGGTATAACTGAGAAGCTAGTGGCCCTTTCCAGTACTGGAGAAATAACTGCCAGCGTGGACTTTTTTAGAGACTGCCTGTCTCCATGGCTACCTTTGTAAGAACATTTCAAGGGTAATTTTGGAAGAAAAAAAAACTTTAAAAAATTCAAGTCTGATTTTAGAACCTTTCATCTGAGTAAGGTGATTCCATTGTTTTCCCTCATAGCATTTTCCAAACACCTTGAAAAAAATGTATTTAAATAGATGAATCTTTTAGCCTCCTGCCTAATACCTTATTTTCAGTGTATCCCAAGTTAAATTCCTCCTCTTAGCCTTGCCTTCCCACATCTCCCAAATCCTAAGTCCTTAAAAGTATCACCCTTCTTCCAGCTTTCTAGGCTTACTACCCTTCTCTCTTTGCTCCCTGCTTCCCCCAGATTGCTCATTATATCCAGTATGAACTTGTCAGCCTTGGTGTTTTCAGCCCTTGCAGAACTGGACCTCACCATGTTTTGGTTTAGTTAAGTATCACCAACCTTCCAGGCTTATTTGTCACTGCTTCCGAACAAAAATCCTCTTGTTCCTGAACATGGTATGCCTTCTCCTCATTTTTGCCTTTTAGGAACTTATGTTCTTAAATCCATCTCTGACTACAGTCCCTTCAACTTTCCTTTTTCCCCATTGTAATCATTTTGCCTTTTCCCTCTTATCTTTGAATCTCCAGTATACTGTTTTCAATAATAGTTACTTGTGTTTATCCCATCTCCTGATTTGCTTGAAAGCCAAAGATAAGTCTTCATAGGGCTTGTTATTTCTTTTTTACTTTTTGTTCCTTTTTCATTAATGATACTTTTTCCTCCATTTTCTGGCTTTCAGGTTTAACAAACATTGATTGATCAGCTTTACTTTATGTTTGCTCAGGCACTATGCTTGATGTTTTTGTCGCTGTTGTTGTCGTTTAGTCACTAAGTCGTGTCTGAGTCTTTGCGACCCCATAAACTATAGCCTGCCAGTCTCCTCTATCCATGGGATTTCCTAGGCAAGAATATTGGTCAGGTTGCCATTTCCTTCTCCAGGGGATCTTCCTGACCCAGGAATTGAACCCGCATTTCCTGCAGTGGCGAGTGGATTCTTTACTAGAGCCACCAGGTTACATATGTCCTTATATATATTCTGCATATATGCTAACTTTAATCCTAAGAACCACGTGCAGTGTAGTATCACAAGAGACGTTCAGTATCCAAATCTCATTAATCTAAGGGATAGATGGAGAAGCAAAAGTTGCCAAACAGACTATTCAGTAGTGAAGTCAGCACTTATAAAGTTAGGTTTTCCTCACTAATTCTTCTAATTAACTCCAGCTGTTACCCTTCCCATCCATGACAGCAACATCTTCCTCTGTTATTCTCTTGCTAACACAGTGCAAATACAAAGTGAAAATGTAAGCCTTGGAAAAGATGTGAAACTTCATTAAGTCTTGAAGGTACAGAATGGCTTTAGTCACTTGCAAAATTATTGACAGAGGGATATGTAACAGAATTAATGATGGAAATAAAAGGATAGTGCCTCAGGCATTTAAAAGAATAATTTGAGTAAGAATAAAGAGAAGAGAAATTTGAGAAAATCATTGACATCTTCTAAACAAAAATGACCTATATTCTGCGCTCATGTTGTAAATTTCAAAGCTAGAGAGTGTGATACCACTGTATAATCACAAAAGGTATGCCAAGAAATAAAATTAAAGCTTGTAAGCGGAATCAGTAACTATCTTTTAATGAACTAATTTTCCTAAGTTTTGTTTCATATTTCAGATTAAGTTACATTCAGCCTTTTATTTTTTTAACCATTTACCGTGAAATATCTGGGCTTGTTTTAAATAAGTTCCAATACCAGTTACCCTTGGGTACTAAGGACCTCTTCTGTCTACCTTTCACGGCCAGGGTAGCATCACATTGCCTGGGTATTAACCCAGATATTACCTCCTACTCCATTCTTACTGCTCCTCTTGGGAGACCGTATGCTGAAAATGGCTGGTTTCCCTGTCTCCTCTGTTAGCCTTGGCTCACCTTACGACTCCTGTATGTCCTGTTGCCCCTCTTTCTCTTTGCCTGTTTCCTGTTATTCCTTTGCCTCCTCACGAGTATCCTAACCTGGAGGCTTGTCCACGTTGCCTGGCCTGCCTTGCTGTCCTTTTTAAAATCTTATCATTTGGAACTCAGTGCTTTGTATTTTTTCTTTTTCCCTGCTTTACTCAAGGTCTTTTTTTTTTCTTTTTTTTACTTTTTTCTTTCTTCTTTCACAACTTTTTTTGAATTTATGTTTCATTCTTTCTTCCAAATGCTTGCTTATATGTCTTCACGCATGGTGAGAAAGTTGATATTACCCAGAATCTCTGTGTACTGTGTAGATTCTTATTGATAAGACTACAACTGAGATAAGACCTCAGTACCCCTTCTTAGAGGAAACCCTACTTTCTCTTTTGCCCAGCATGTGTGTGTATTACATTGGCCATTTTATCTGGGCAGTTTCTACTATAAACCTCTGTAGGCTGGAATGCTTATTTCTGTCCGTCCATCTACTGCCAAAGGTTCTTGCTTACTAAGAAGTAGATGTATACTAGTGAAATTTGGTTAGATGTTTAATACTGTAATACTGCCATAGTCAAAATCTTAAACTGAGAAATTTTTTAAACAAAAATACTGGGATGAATGTAGGACCTGTTGGGGGGAAATCTATTCTTAAAGACATATTAATTTAGGGCACAGGCTTTATCTATAATTTTATATTAATTTATGCAACACTATTTTTGATGGAGTAAGAATAGATTTAGTCTAAATATGAAGAAAAGAAATTTGAGAGTCACCCTTCTATAAAGAAAACAGTCTCTTAAATGTTAAAACTAGGCTAAAGTTAACATATGCAGTGTATGATAGGAACATTGTAGTTGGAAAATGAGTGATTAATAGATTTTCTCAGTTTTGATATCTCTGACTAGAGTGTAAGTACGAATGTTTTTCTTTCTTCCAAGTTGGTACATTTCCCTTTCATTATTTTTTTGTGTGTTGGTAAAAGGTAATTCAAAATATACTTTTTAAGTCTTATAAAAATGAAATCCTCATAAACCAGAGTTTTAGTAATCTCTTATCTATGATTGGGTAAAAAGTTTTGAAAAAATAAACACTTTGGAAAAATGTCTGTCTTCATATCCTCATTAGGAAACTTCTCTTTAATTTTGTAGTCAAATCAGAAAATTAATGCCCGTTGGACCACAGAGGAGCAGCTTCTAGCAGTGCAAGGTATATTAAAGATAAGCAGTTATTGTTGTTAATAATTATTTAATTTGTCATGAAAGATGACTACCATAGTTCTCCCCTTCCTTTAGAAGTGGATCAAGAAAGGGGTCTTGTGTTTACTCTCCAGTGCTGGTGACCATGACTCTGATTTGTACTTGTGGAAGTGATATGCTGAGCCTGTGTGCATTTTGGGTCCTGAACAGCATGTGATGCCTTCCCAGCACTAAATGAATGATGGTGATGACAGGCTTGAACAAGTCAGATGGTCTCAGGTGCCTCTGCCTCAGTATTCCTGCAGCTGGATTCATTCTTACTGTACCAGTCAATAACTCTTTATCACAAACATAAACTACTGTGTTTCTGGTTTCCCTGATTACTCTGTAGTTGATAATTGTCAGGTACTGAAAATATTCATGATATGCTTAACTTTCAGTGTACCATAACTTATTTAAGAGATATGCCACTGAATGCTACAAAACCTGACTTTAAATATATCTATACAAAAGAGAGACTTAATATATAGAATATATATATATATATATACATGTGTAGTTTTAAGTGCAATTATTTGTGAGAATGCTTGGTTGAATTGTATGGCAGAAAACTTTTTGTACTATGAATACCCATGGGCAAATTGGAAGCACTATAAACTTGGATTTTCTTGTGTTTGACTTAAGGGCAAATTGCATGTTGCAATTCAGTATTGTAGATTTGTTTTCCTTTTAAGATGAACTGTCTGTAGGACTGATAGTGTGGTTTCAGTTTGGTCTACAGTTTGTTTCTTCTTGGCTGAGCCCTCTGTGTTGAGTATCCATGGCTTTCACATCTAAGTTAACTACTGTAAGAGAGTTGGGCCCCAGTGAAACATACATCTTTAAAAACAGTTCTGAGTATTCAAACATAGAGAACATATTTAACTCAAAAAATGTGCGAGTATCATTCGGATATGAGAATAATATAGTTAAAGATTGATTAAGACTTTGCAGTTTGAATTAAATGAAGATTCGCACCCAGTGTGACTTGAAAGTGTAGAGCAGGGTGCCAGCAGGATAATGTCAGCCTTCCCTTTGGCCTGTGCAGCACAGCACAGTCATTTCATAAATAGAAGTGCTGGATCCTGTGCAGGCAGAGCTGGACATGCATTTAGCACATCTGTAATTGTAGAACTAAGTTTCTGAATGAGTCAGAACAAAAGTTGAATTAGTTTACAATGTTCAGTAATAGCTCTTTGCAATGGACAATTTAAAGTGTTTATTAAAAATTATTTTCAATAACTGTCTCATATTTATTTAGAATTATGACTTATAGTTCTAACATAGTTTTTTGGGTAGATATTCCTTTGACTTATGTTAAAGCCTGTTTCCCTTCTTGGTGGTAGCCGATAGCATTTAACCCCACTTTCCAGTATTTCTTTTCTTAAAGATGAGTATACTGATCCTATACTCTCAGATAAGAAATGATCACAGCGAAAGCATTTTCTGAAGAGAATTGCCTAGGAAGTCTGGATTAATCTTTCTCTGTAGATACAGAGAAAAGATTTGATACTGTTCTACAGTACTACTTTTAAGTAGTAGGATCCATCAAATCTTATGACTGAGTTGGATACTGGATATTATGAAAAGCTGCATTCAAGAGAAAGACAGTAGCAAGATTTACTTAGAGAGTTGAGCTATATATGCAGACATTATTTCAGCTTATAAATATTAAAAGAATGGCGTGTTTCTAGAAATAATCAAACATATCCTCTCTCCTGAGGATATTCAGTGTTATTATATTGTTATGTTCATTTAAAAAGTAATCCTTGAATAAATTATGCTAATGCAGCAATTTGTATGGAAAGATTCATGTTCTTAAGATTTTGAAAGCACTCTCAGTATGTTTATGTCTGTTTTTCATTTATTTATTTTAACTGTGAAATTTTTACTTTGAGTTTAGGTTTTTTGGTTTTGTCTTCTGTTTTTTGTTTGGTCTTGTTTTTGTTACATAAAGTAAAGCGACTTAAAGGTATTTGTGTCTGACATAGTTACTTTAGGGAGAGTTAAAAAGTGCCGTTTTTGCCTCTTGTGCCCATATAACGCTCAAAAGTGTGTCTTAAAATCGTATAGTAATATCCCCTGTACCTGAGCTGGGTGTTGGTAAAGTACATAACTGCAGCTCTTATTTTAACATCTGTAATCCAGAAGTACTTGTCTTAGCAGGCAAATGTTCTTAGTTTTTTTTCTTCTTTTTAATCTTTATTTATGATAAACCTTTATATGATATTATTCCTATGGCCACTTGAGTGTTTTGATATTAACATGTTTTAATTTATATAGCACTTTTATTCAAGACATTTTACATACAGATTCTGATTTAACTTTGATTTGTTAAATGCTTTATTTTATCTTGCTCAGACTATTACAGTGACCTAGAGAGAGAAATGTTGACTCTCTTGTCACTAGTGAGCTCCACTATTAAATAAACTTTGTATTGTAATTCTTAAAATCAAAGAAGTGTATTAAGTTTATTTCCTAGAGCTTAAATACATATTTCCTGTTTCACTTCCCATCTGCTCATCTTGTTGTTAACTAAGTACTAATCATTTAAATAGTAAATAAATATTTAAATAAATAAATAAGCTATTTTCCCTTCTTCCTCCCTTATTTGGAAGGGGAAAAATCATGCTTAGACCAAATAGGAATGTCTGCCTTTACTTAATGTAATCTGTCACTTTATTATGTTAATTTTAGTCCTAGCTATGTTATGACTTCAGTAACATTCTTCAGGAATCCCCAAATGGGATATTATAAATGCTGCTTTAATTTAATCCTCTTAAAATACCTATCAAGAATGGTATTTCTATAATTTATGTAATCTGTTTCAGCTTTGAGTATCTAAATTTTCTATTATAACAAATTTGTTAACAGTAAGACCAATTACAGTCTTCACATATTTGTTTTAATAGGGAAATATCCCTGTTTGTAGCTTGTGCCATATTTTTCCTGATCTGTGGTACTTTTAGAAATTATCCTAAGATGAATCTTGATATTCATATAATAAACATTCCTTATTAAGCAAGAGTTAAGAAAGGAATTTGATTCTGGTTGTATTTTTTTTCATGTAAATTAAAACATTTATTAGCTGTTTTCAAAAATAGCAATGATAGTCCAAAATATCTACTCTTTAAAATATATAGGAGCAGAAGCATAGTATACAATATTTGACGTGTTTATTTTAGGTTTCCTCTTAAATATATTCATTTCATAGTCATTAGTGGTTTTTAAAAAGTGCTCCCAAACTAAAATATTGTGCTATATTAGGATAAACAGCATAACATTTTTTTCCTCTAATTTTATCAAGAAGTCTAATTTTTAGTGGGTTTTTTTTTCTCATATTTCCTGCTTTTTCATATGAAACAGGAAATGACAGAACTATGTTCAGATGAGTTATGCCTACGGTTAAATGTTACCTTCTGTCCCTGTAGTTTATGTATTCATTCCTTTTTAGGAGAAATGATGTTGCAAGTTTAGAAATTGTCTCCATTCTAATTTTATCTCCGGCTTAAAAAAAAAAAAAAAGAATGGTCCCTGAAGTGCTAAGGGGGTGGGGGAGATTCCGCCGTTGATTAAGACATAAGGGTCGTAATGATCCTCACATGATGCTTAGTACTTGAATGATCAACAGGAGGTGGAAATAGATTCATATTTTTCCTCTAACAGGTACCTGTTTGTACTAGAGTTTCTTCTGTTATAGATGATATCACAAGAATGGAGGCTCAAAAGTGTAATTGTCAGCCCTCTGATGCGCTTGGCTTCAGATAGTTAATGATTCCTAATTCCCAGCATTTGGGGATGGAGTTTAAACTTGTAGCAAGGAAGGTGGGAAGATTCAAGAGAATGTATGATTTTGACTTGTAGCTGTTGCCCAGATGCACCAGTCACTGTCCCACTGTTGTTGATATGTTTTTTACCTTTTTTAATAGGAATTCTTGACGAGTTTTGCAGGTGAAAAGAAATGCATGTTCTTGAATGATTTGAGTTTAAAATTAATTTCTTTCTGATAAAGACCTCACATCCCTGGAGTTTCTAAATGTAACTGTTATGTCAAAAAAATCGATTTTTGAAAAATTAATATTTCCTAATTATACTAAGTACATGCTCACTTTAAAAAGCAGGGGAAAATATCCACCAAATTTTCATTACCTAGACCTAAAAATAGCTGGTCACTGTAATGTTGGCGCCTTTTTTTTGTAGTCCTAAAGATTTTAAAAATAACTTTTTAAACACACTGAAAGGAGATTTATGATATCCTTTCTGTCTAAGGAAAAAAAGTCTAAATACCACGTCCAGATTTGGGAAACAGCATATTTCAAATGCTCCTAAAGTTATTGTCTTGCTAGTCAAAGCTCTAAATATATACATTTTTTTTTCTTGGTTGGATAATATAGAAGAACATTGGTTGGAAAATAGTTATATTTTTATGGTAATTCCCAAACAAAACTTTAAAAGTTTGTATTATAAAAATGATACAGTATCAGCTGGCAGTGGAGAAGCCATGTTGTTTCACTGTAACGTTTAGAAATTTGACTGAAAACAATTTTTTCCTCTCCTCGGGAAATACTTAATTTCCCTCTTCCAAGGTTCTCTCAAGTTTTTTCCCCACTAAATTTTGAAAACTGACCTCTTGCCCTAAAAAGTGAAAGGAAAGTTGCTCAGTCGTGTCTGAGTCTTTGCCACCCCATGGACTGTACAGTCCTTTCTCCAGGCTAGAATACTGGAGTGGGTAGCCGTTTGCTTCTCCAGGGGATCTTCCCAACCCAAGGATCAAACCTACGTATCCCACATTGCAGGCAGATTCTTTACCAGCTGAACCACCTGGGAAGCCCAGGTCACAAGTTTAGTTTAAAAAATGGTTCAGATAGACCTAAGCCTTTTACATCTTAAGGAGGAGAGAGAAACTTAATCTCTTTTTCCTTTTTTTTTAGATATTTGAAAAGTATTTACTTGTTAATTCATAATGAGTGCTTAGATGATATGACTTATTTACTTTTTGATACCTTTAGTGAATTGTCACTTAAAAGTGATAGAGACAGTACTTCCCATAAGGAAATCAAGTTACTAATTAGGAATAGATGTACTGTCATATTGTCTCACAGTTTTACTGTCTTTATTCAGCCTGTGATGTGGGACATAATTCAGATCATAAAAATCTGTTTATTGAAATCTACAAGTTGATCCATCGTTAACATACAGATTAGGGTTTTCAGGTCATTAATATTAGCGTTCACATTTTGTGTGTTTCTTTTGCCTAGAATTTTTATCAAGTTGAACATTTTTTAAAGCATAGCAAAATTCTCATACCTGTAGTATTTAATGATGAAAATGAAGAAGAAATTTAAAGTTTTGTAGTAAGAACTTCCCAAGTCGTTTCAGCACTAATTCATATATATATATGAGGGACCTTGTTTTTAATAAACCGAAAAAAGAATGGACCACCCTCCTCCCAGGTCCAGGTTGTAACTAAAGCAGCTCTGAGATCATAGATTGTTAAAGTAGTTGCCCAGCACTGCTGAGCAACTAGTTACTAGGTTGACTTCCGGAAGCCTCGCTGGGGATTCATCTGAAGGTGGAGTCAGTCCATTAAGTCTTCAGTTGGTTTTTCACTAGAGTTTGACTCGTAATCAGCCACAGTACAGAGCTTAAGAATTCCACCTTGTCACCAGAATATGCTGTTGGTGACATCACTGGGAATGTAAAAATGATAAAGAAGTCAGCCAGGTGTGACTCTTGTAGCTTGGGAAAGAATAATAGAATGAAGCTCCATGGAGAAAAAAAATCATATTTCCTGAGTACTTCCTCTGTACTCCGCATTGTAGTAATGCTGGTGGTGATTTGTATTCCATAGGAAAGTACTTTCCAACCTTGTTCACATCATGGCATACAGAGAAAATGATGAAATTTTTCATGAAATACTGAGACAGATGAGGCTGCTGTCTGTCCAGAGGAGTCTGCCAAGGAGCTCTAGCTCTTCCACATATGGCCCAGGCATCCTGCAGATGAAGGGCACTAATATCCGGGCCCACTTATTCTCAGGACGTGATTGATGATCCTTAGCCAGACTGCAGAAGTCTGCACTATGGTCTGAACTTTAAGACTTTGCAAAATAGTTGATATGGGACAAGCATACAGAGTTAATAATAAACTTACCTAGGTGACTCAGAACCTAGGTAAGTTAAGGAAAATCCAAACTGTCTGAGTAAAGTTCCTATAGGAAGTAGTTTTTGGTTTGGGACATGTAATTCTGGAAATGCAACAATATTAGTGACAAGGTGAAGTCCATTGAGCAACGGAAAATAAAATGGAAGACCCCCCCCCCAAAAAAATAGAGTCAGAAGAGGGGACAGTTAGATAATGGAGCTTGACATGGGGGCAACTAAGTGGTATGTTTTAGAGTATATTTTGCTGAACAAATGAGTGTTTGGAGGGTTGTAATACTGGCAGACTTAGAGTCAGAGTTACTCTTAATGTGACTTCTTGTTAAGAATATAGAAGATCTAATCCTAGATTTAAGTTTTCATTTCTAAATTCATGTGTTTAGTAGCTTTGGTCATTTCTAGAATGTAAATTGAATCTGTTATGAAAATTAATACACTGGTAGAACACTGTGTGATTTCCAATTAGTATTTGCTTCTCAGTGCAACTGTCTCAAGCTGAGTTGCTGTTTTCTAAAGTACAAATAGTAGAGAAGTACTGGAATACGTAGCCTTTGTATATGTGTACTTCTAATATGAAATGACCTTGGGTTCTTATTGTCAGGTAAACCCTCACTGGAGCCTAGTCACCATTAGAATTTATACTCAGGAAGTTCTAACTGGAAATCAGCTCATGGATTTAAGAGAATATAAATTCATTTATATTTTAAATGAATATAAAATAAAATATTATAAACAAAGTTTAAGTATCATTATTACTCTGTTGTCATGCATGTGTCTTTATCTTTGAGAACGGAGCAAATGAGCATAATTTACAAATCCTGAACTCTGGATTAACAGTGGGATAATAGTTTAATATGTCAGGCCTCCTACCCAGAATGTTCTAAGAGGAAGAAACTCCCCATAGAGTCAAGTCTAGCAAATTGAATGCAGCAAGAGATACTTATTCCCAAGTTTTCAATATAAAATAAGTGCAGAATTTAAAACATGAATTGCATTGATGCTGGTTCATTAAGATAATAGGTATATCATCCAAATGGTTATCAGTAAGAATATGTCTTGCATTTCTGCCGGTGTATTGATGTGCCCTTATGTTATCCTCTTATGTGTGATTGTATACATGTTAAGTTTATCTAAATCCCTCTATTTCTGGCTGCTTAGATGATCATAGACATCAGTATTTTTATTCTCCTTTATAATCTCTAATTAATGAGTTACTGTTTTCTGATATTTTAAAAAGCAGTTATCAAATTGTAAAATCAAAATTCTGACAGCTTCTATATTTTAAGCTAGGTGTATCTCTTTCTAGAATGAATAGGATGGATTTCCTTTAGAACTCTCTAAGAGCAAATTATTAGCCATCTGATTATGTAAAGTCACTTTAAATTCTGTAGCATAATTGACTGTCTCAAGTTCATAAATCAAATATTATCCTACATTTAAAGAAACTTCCATAATTTTATATATTAAGTCTTTTTATATAACTGAATGTACAGTCCTTCTTAAATTTAAAGTAGCAATGATAAGCACAGTATCTACAAGTAGTCACCACTGTAATTCTTTAGGCTACAGAGCATAGCTAGTAATCTGTCCTTAGAACTATTAGATGAGTTAAAATCCAGCAAACTCTGGAAAATAGCTTTCCTTTTTTTGTCCATCAGATTGTGATGATTCTTCTGTTTTTTATGTTTAATTTCTTATCTCGGTTCTATTTGTTGGTACCTGGTACGGATAGGCAAATAACTATGTAGAAGTTGGTGTTAAGATCAAAATTACAATGCTTTTCTTAATGGGGGAACCCTAAGACTACTCACTCAGTCCATTGAGGGGATAAAAGAGATGGCTCATTCCCATCCAGTTTTGTTTATAAACGATGTTGCTCAAATTTAGGTGACTGGCTACTAGGGAAATAAATGAATGTGGAATTGAGGATGGAACAAAGAATTCAATGCTTTACAATAAATGGACTGTATTTGAGAGTTCAAGAGAGGATTGGAGAAAATAACTGAGTATGTAAAAAATGGTAAGTTTCTGATTGTTCAGTTGAAGGCAAGTGGCTGGCTCGATGAAATGACATAATTGATAGTTTCCATCTGTGACCCTGATATCTTAGTCTCTATCTCAGAATTGAGACGTGAGCAGAGTTTATCAGAAAGGATTTTCATTGCTGGTATGTTGTGTGTGTGCGTGATGTATAGTACACACAGCTCTCCTTACTGATCCTTCACAGGTGTATTATTTACTTTGCCTTCCAGGTGTCCGCAAATATGGTAAAGATTTTCAAGCTATTGCAGATGTAATTGGCAACAAGACTGTTGGCCAAGTGAAGAACTTCTTTGTAAACTACAGGCGTCGGTTTAACTTAGAGGAGGTATTGCAGGAGTGGGAAGCAGAACAAGGAACCCAGGCTTCTAATGGTGATGCTTCTACT
Source organism: Madoqua kirkii (assembly GCA_006408675.1). NCBI lineage: Eukaryota > Metazoa > Chordata > Mammalia > Artiodactyla > Bovidae > Madoqua > Madoqua kirkii. The sequence goes on along the minus strand of SJYC01047727.1, from coordinate 8,746 downwards.
TTAGGGGAGGAGACAAAAAGTGCTTCTAATGTGCCATCAGGGAAGAGCACTGACGAAGAAGAGGAGGTGTGTTTGTGTATGGAATTTGAGCTAATGTGAGCTGAGGAGTCACCATTTCGGGTGGTGTCCTGTAAGGCTAATCTGTCAGAGGACTAGCTAAACGAGCATGAAAGGTTGACAATACACTTACTCAGTGGTGCCTCTCACTCTTGAGTCATAATGACACGCTAAGTTCTGATCCTAGAAGAATGGAGGTGTATTGTTCTTTCATAAATTTATTTTTATTTCCAGTGTTAAGCTGTTTACTAATAAAGATGCCTGTTTGGTAGCTTCGTTGCTTTTTTGGTTTGTTTTGTTTAAAATAAAAGAAGCTTGTGCTTCCAAAAAACACTGATGTTACATTTTTGTTTTGTTTTGATTTGTTTTGTTTTTCCTGTGACAGCCCAAACTATATTGTACTGACGTCCATTAGGAACTGTCATCTCATACGTTTATTTTTGTTTCCTCACCTCTAGGCACAAACCCCACAGGCTCCTCGGACTCTGGGTTCATCACCTCCTGCCCCGTCATCCACTCCAACACCAACAGCGCCCGTGGCCGCTCTGAACCAGCCGCCACCACTTCTTCGTCCAACACTGCCTGCTGCCCCGGCTCTTCACCGGCAGCCTCCTCCACTCCAGCAGCAGGCTCGGTTCATCCAGCCCCGGCCAACTTTAAATCAGCCTCCGCCACCTCTCATTCGCCCCGCTAATTCCATGCCTCCCCGTCTAAATCCAAGGCCTGTGTTGTCTGCGGTTGGTGGCCAACAGCCACCATCACTTATCGGAATTCAGACAGATTCACAGTCCTCACTGCACTAAAGTTAAACTGGACAGAGCTGCAGTAACTTCACGCCATCCTCACACCAGTGCTCCTCTGACTGTTGATGCAAAAGAGGGAAGAATAATCCTTCTAGATGCTGAGGCTGCAAACTAGTTCTGTGGCCAGTGGGCTCTTGTAAGTGGATGTGTAAGGGATTTTTCAGTTCACGCAACTAAAATGTTAAACACAACAGAAGGCCTACAGTTAGAGTATACCTTCAGCGACATGATCTCGTTAAAGGAAAAGAGATTAAGTATTCTATTTACCGAGGGTTTTTTGTTTTGTTTTTACTGTATTTATTTTATTGAGAATCTTTATATTCCTGCATTTTCATAGTCAAGGCTCTTAGTACAGGAATATTGACTTAGGAATTGTGAAAACTCCTTAAGTTTCATAAGTTAAGGATATTCAACCATTCTCTCTTTTTCTTTAATTTAATTTTTAACAACATTTTCCTATGTTAGGAGTGCAAGAATAGATAACCTGCATTTCAGATTTTGATGTATGTTCATTTAGTGCATATTTAAGAAATTATAGCTGCATATCCCTTTTTTCAAAGATTTGCTTTTTTTTCTAAAGGAATTTAAATATATTCCTTTAAAAGAAAGCAATTTTATCAATTGCAAAGCAATTATATGAAACCACAAAGAATGTACTGAACCTACTAACCCTTTAACATACAGTTTAGGGTCCTAGTGCAAAGTCCTTGCTTAAAGGTCATTGACTTGCCATCTTTCAGTAGTAAGAAGATGGGAATAATTATTTTACATACAATGAGGACTTCATTTGTTAAAGTACAGTGTCTTTAAGTTCCTTAAAAATGGAGTTAATGCTATTTTTTTTTTAATGTTTCTAAATGCTATCTGCTTTTAACTAGTAGTTGCCTCCATTTGGGGACTTTAGAAGAGAATTATATTTTGTCAGTTATGTGGAAATAGTGGTTCCGGAAGCATTTATTTACAATACCCTTTTTGTGTTTATGTTCTGAACTTTAAATTGCCCTCATTAATTAATATGGCCTGCATTTAATATAAAAAATGTTTTCTTGATCAATCACTGTTGTACTGTTTGGATACATTTGTGTATTCCTTCAGCCAGCCTGTACTCATGGGTTTGGTTTAGGGTTAAATCATTATTATTTCATAAAATAAATTTAAGGATTTGTTCTGTGTTATCCAAAGATACATCAGTATATTGTCACAATTGTGCTGTTAAAGTGCTGAGACCCTTTTTATAAAGAAACAAAAATTTCAAGTCTTCTCAATTCAACACAGAATCATTAAGCACCTACAAAGAATATTTTACAAGTGATAGTATTTCAACAATGTATTACTAATATTTTTGATACAATGATTTCATATTGGAATCATGACCTGCCTGTGCAAAGGGACAGATTGCTTAGATTGCTATACTAGTGGAACTAAAGATAAATGTTTGCACATTCACAGTCTCACATTTAGAGCTATTTCACAAAATGGTCAACATCAGAGGCCCTAGTTTATTTTTGAGATGTCATATATTCTCCAGATATTAGAAAAATAGTCCCTGCCTTTGGCTATAAAACGTTAAAGAGCTATTGACTTAACATCCCTTAATTGGTTTTCCTTTTGAAGTTGAGACTGTTTATTTCCATAAGGACCTTAAGTTCTAACATAACCTAAAAACTTTTTTCTTTCTCACTGGATCATCTTGATTTAAAATTCTTAATACTCAAGAATTTATACTTATTTTTACTTTAATAGCCATGGGGACAGTTATATATCTTAAAGGAAAATATCTAAAGCATTTTTAAAAGTATTTAGATTGTCTTGCATATGTGCATACTGTACAGCTTCTATTGTCTTGTCTCTTGTCAGTAGACCTTCAGTATACGGTGTGTGGGATATGTGAGTCAAGTTGGTCAGCACCGGCATCTGTCCAGCTGTTGAGTATATTGTGGTTCATTTAAAATCCGTTCTATCCCAACCATGAGCAAAGGTGCTGTATCTGAGGGGTGTGCTGTGATTTTATTTCCGTACACTAGAGCACACAGTAGAAAACTCTTAGCTTCATTAGGAATATGACACATGTATATAGTGAGATGTCTTTATTGTGTGCTTTGCATATTTTGTAAATATTTTGCACGTCATTATTTTTCTTTTTTTGTTTAAGCAGTGTTTGGCCTGGAAGAGTGATATGCTTGCTGCTTAATCAAAGGATTAAAGAGTTAAAGATGTCTATGTCTTCTATTTTTATATAATTTCATGTTGTATTAGAAATTTAGGACCTCTTCACTGTGAAATTCTAAATACTGATTTTTATAAAAAGAAAAAAAAAAGCAAAACCTAAAAATCTTTTAATGACCATTTCATTAATTTCAAGTTTTATCAGTTTAAAAAAATCTACGCCCAAGTATTTTTTTCATTACCTACTAAAAATAAATCATGCTGTTGACACATCTGTTAATATTCATGAAAAAATATTTTTTCTATATGAGTTAATTTCAGTGTAATATTGATGGAGGTAAAGATAGGTTACTATCAAAACGTTTTCTGAATAATCTTACAATAAAGTGAGTAAAATATAATGTAAAATAAAAATGAAAGAATGTCAAATTTTGTCTTAATATAGGCCTGCATTTTTTTTAGGAATAGATGTAGAAAACAAACAAAAAAACCCCGACAGTAGTGGTCTTCAGCTGTATTAAGAATCTCACAAGTACTTTGGTTAAAGTACCAGGCTTAGTTATTAAACGCATTGTATTCTTTTAATGTTTCTTCCTCCTATGAAAAGAATGTTATCCATGAATATTACTAACTGCTGATCACTTTAACACTGGGGTGGCAGCGTCTCCTCAAAAAGAATAATCTGACTTAGAACTCAAAGGAGAATCTCTCTCTTTTTGTGCTTTCCCAAAATAAACGACAAATGGATTCTGATTCTAGGAAACAGAAGAAAATGTGTATTTTTTAACTTTGACATTCACTATAGATACATCATTCAAAGATTACAGAGTAAGTGAATACAGAAAGAAAAGTTTGTAAAACCATGTTATATAACGTCTACAAGAATCTACCTCTCTTTTTTCTGTGTTTGTGGTAGTACATCTCTGCTCTCAGAAAAAGTAGGTCCAGGTAACTCCTACCAACTGAAGTCTTGATTAGCTTCCTTAGTGAGGGGATGCTCAGCAACAGTCTTAGTGACTGTGGTTAGAAGGTAGACACCAAGAGGAGTGCTCCTGCATGCATGCACGCTCCAGCCTTGCCTGACTCTTGGCAGCCCTGCGGGTTGTGGCCCACCAGGCTCCTCTGTCCACAGGATTCTAAAAATCTTTTAATGACCATTTCATTAATTTCAAGTTTTATCAGTTTAAAAAAATCTACGCCCAAGTATTTTTTTCATTACCTACTAAAAATAAATCATGCTGTTGACACATCTGTTAATATTCATGAAAAAATATTTTTTCTATATGAGTTAATTTCAGTGTAATATTGATGGAGGTAAAGATAGGTTACTATCAAAACGTTTTCTGAATAATCTTACAATAAAGTGAGTAAAATATAATGTAAAATAAAAATGAAAGAATGTCAAATTTTGTCTTAATATAGGCCTGCATTTTTTTTAGGAATAGATGTAGAAAACAAACAAAAAAACCCCGACAGTAGTGGTCTTCAGCTGTATTAAGAATCTCACAAGTACTTTGGTTAAAGTACCAGGCTTAGTTATTAAACGCATTGTATTCTTTTAATGTTTCTTCCTCCTATGAAAAGAATGTTATCCATGAATATTACTAACTGCTGATCACTTTAACACTGGGGTGGCAGCGTCTCCTCAAAAAGAATAATCTGACTTAGAACTCAAAGGAGAATCTCTCTCTTTTTGTGCTTTCCCAAAATAAACGACAAATGGATTCTGATTCTAGGAAACAGAAGAAAATGTGTATTTTTTAACTTTGACATTCACTATAGATACATCATTCAAAGATTACAGAGTAAGTGAATACAGAAAGAAAAGTTTGTAAAACCATGTTATATAACGTCTACAAGAATCTACCTCTCTTTTTTCTGTGTTTGTGGTAGTACATCTCTGCTCTCAGAAAAAGTAGGTCCAGGTAACTCCTACCAACTGAAGTCTTGATTAGCTTCCTTAGTGAGGGGATGCTCAGCAACAGTCTTAGTGACTGTGGTTAGAAGGTAGACACCAAGAGGAGTGCTCCTGCATGCATGCACGCTCCAGCCTTGCCTGACTCTTGGCAGCCCTGCGGGTTGTGGCCCACCAGGCTCCTCTGTCCACAGGATTCTCCAGGTAAAATACTGGAGTGGGCTGCTTGCCCTCCTTCAGGGGATCTTCCCAGCCCAGGAGTCAAGCCCGTGTTTCCTGTGGCTCCGCCTGCATTGCACTGCAGGTGAACTCTACCACTGAGCCACTGGGCTGTGTCTAAAAGGCCATGTGGCATTATCTTCCCTTTTGATGTTTTCAGAACACTTAAGGGAGAAACAATGAAGACCAGAAATTAGTGTTGGATTGAGATGTTTGCAAATTGTCGTTGCCAGATTTAAAGCAGGAGATTGATAGGGAATGGATCTTTGCTAAGTGATGGTTGGAACTGTACAGTCCTAAAGCTGGAATTTGAATGAGCAAGCTCAGGAAAAGATGTTGGAAAGTAAAGTGAAGATACCTAGGAGTGGTCTTCACACTAAATGGCATAAAGGGTAATCTTCAGAATGCTTTATATAATGTCTTTTTTTTTTTTTCTGAATCATTTTAAGAAAGGTTTAAAGTCTATACAACTTAATCTTACTTAAATAGATAAGGTACAACTACCAGTAACTAAGAAAATCCTGAATAAAACCACAATACAAGGTATCTATCACTGTCCAGAGCAGTTTTCATAATTGGCAGAATTTGACTTAAAAAGGCCTTTATTCTCAAGACTGTTTCAGTTCACATGTTGTGCCTTTCCAAAAAAGAATTTGAAAACAATCAGAATCGTTGAGGGATTTGTCACTTACATATAAAAAGAGTTGTCCTACCATGGTGACATTTTTTCCAACTCCACTGAAAATTACTTCACCACTCTTGTGCCTCAGTTTAGTTATTTTCTTCCCTAAATTTTGATGAAATGACCCGTGCCAGGAAGCAAGAGAAGGTGCCACCAGCAGATGGAGACCAAAACCTCACAGAATAAAAGAACCTCTCAGCTCCACAAAGGCAAAAGAGCGGGAAAACACTGACATTCCCAAAAGGATCTGTAAATACCTCAAATTCAAGGAAGATATACAGAGCAGACTCCAAGGATTCATGCTTCCTGGTGTTCATGTCATCATGACTGGGCTGGACTTCGTGTGGACCAGACTTAGTGACTTAACTTCTGAACAACAGAATACAACAAAAGTGATGGTTAGGCGGAAAAATGAGGACTTCTGTGTTAGACTTCTCTGCCTGCATGCTTCAGTGGAGCAAGCTTCTGTTGGAGAGGCCCTTGGGGCAAGGATCTGAGGCAAGCCCGCTGCCAATAGAAGGCAGAAAACAGACTCTCAGAATAACAATCTGCCAGGAACTGAACCCTGCCAGCAATCATGTCTGCTTAAAAGTGGATCCTTCCCCAGTTGGACCTTGGGATGACTAGAATTCAGCCAGCACCTTGGTTGCAGTCAAAAAATGAGGACTTCTGTGTTAGACTTCTCTGCCTGCATGCTTCAGTGGAGCAAGCTTCTGTTGGAGAGGCCCTTGGGGCAAGGATCTGAGGCAAGCCCGCTGCCAATAGAAGGCAGAAAACAGACTCTCAGAATAACAATCTGCCAGGAACTGAACCCTGCCAGCAATCATGTCTGCTTAAAAGTGGATCCTTCCCCAGTTGGACCTTGGGATGACTAGAATTCAGCCAGCACCTTGGTTGCAGTCTGTGAGAGGCCTTGAAGCAGAGAACTCAGCTAAGCTGTGTCTAAATTTCTTAACAGAAACTGTGACTGCTAACTTTGGGGGTAGTTTTTTATGCAGCTGTGTGTGTGCACGTGCTAAGTTACTTCAGTTGTGTCTGACTTTTCAATCCCCGGGCCTGTAGCCTGTCAGGTCCTCTGTCTATGAAAGTCTCCAGGCAAGAATACTGGAGTGGGTTGCCACGTCTTTCTCCGGGGGTTCTTTCCGACCCAGGGATCGAACCTGGGTCTCGCTCATTGCAGGCAGATTCTTCACCATCTGAGCTACCAGACAAACTCTGTTTCTACGCAGCAATAGAAACTAATACAATGGACAAAGATACACCATCTTAACGATGAAAGTTGGAGTAACTAAATGTCAGACTTAAAAGCAAAGAACATTGTCAAAGATAGAGATGTTCACTGAAAAATGATAAAGATGCCAGTTCATCAGGAGGATCTCTGATAGGACTGCAAGAAGAAAAAGGCGAATCTGCCATTAAAGTCAGTAATTTCAATACCCATCTCTTAAGAGATGATTGAACATGAAAACCCAAAAATGAGTAATATAGACGATTTGAATAGCACTATCAACCACTTTTATGAAATTGAAGTTTATAGAATATTCTACCCAACAGCAGCAGAATAAACATTCTGTTCATGTACACATGAAATATTTCCAAGAACAGACCATATTGTATACCATAAATAAGTTTTAATAAATGAAAAAGTGTTCAAATTATCCATAATATGTTGTTGAGGTGCAGTGGAACTGGGAATCACCAGTAGAAATTGAAAAATCTTAAATCTTTGGAAATTAACTCATTTTTAAATAAGTTATGGGTCAGAAAATAAGTTACAAGAGAAATTAGGAGATATTTTGAATATGAGTAAAAACTATATAAAAATCATTAGCTACAGCAAAGTTGTGTCTAGAAGGAAGTTGATAACTTTAAATGTTTATATTATACAGGAAGAAATAATCATTATGGTCTCTTTTAAAGCTAGAAAGAAAAGAGTATAGGTAACAAAAGAGGAAATAAAAATCATAGTTAAATAGATAACAGGAAAATAATAGGAAAAAAAATCCCTGAAACCAGTACTTGCTTCTTGAAAAGATCTACAAAATAAAAAATCCTTCAGACAGAAGATGCATTAGATGAAGAAGAAAATTGTGGTAAGGCAGAAAACGTCACAGTGCTCCTGCTCACTCAGTCATGTCCGACTCTGTGTGACCCTGTGGACCATAGCCCGCCAGGCTCCTCTGTCCGTGGGATTCTCTCCAGGCAAGAATACGGGAGTGGGCTGCCATGTCCTCCTCCAGGGGGTCTTCCCGACCCAGGGATAGAACCCACGCCTCTTACATCTCCAGCATTGGCAGGCAGGTTCTTTAGCACCCCCTGGGAAGCCACCAGAATGTCCAGCCATTACCAAATGTCTCTCTGGAAGCAAACCCCAGTTGAGAATCATTGTAATACACTATATTAATGAAGGGAAAAGGCAAATGATCATAACAATGGACACAGAAAAGACATTTGACAAATCCAGCACCTATTCATGATAAAAACTCCCAAAGAACTAGAAATACAAGAGAACTTCTCAACCTGATTAAAAAAAAAAAAAAAATCCACAAGAAGCCTGTAAGCAATAGCACACTTGACTGAATGCTTTACCCTAGGATTGGAATCTGCTAATGATGACTGCTCTCATCATGTCTAATAAACATTTTACTGTCAAGCCAATTGAATTAGGCAAGAAAAAGGCTTACAGATTGGAAAGGCGTTTGTCTTTATTTGTAGATGACATGATGACATGGAGATGCTGCTGCTGCTGCTAAGTCGCTTCAGTCGTGTCCGACTCTGTGTGACCCCATAGACGGCAGCCCACCAGGCTCTGCTGTTCCTGGGATTCTCCAGGCAAGAACACCGGAGTGGGTTGCCATTTCCTTCTCCAATGCAGGAAAGTGAAAAGTGAAAGTGAAGTCGCTC
>SJYC01047725.1:0-14458 GCA_006408675.1 Madoqua kirkii | reverse complement strand
ATCTGTATGGAAAGAAAAAAAAAAGCTGTGCACAAAAATTAACTTGAAACAGATTATGTGCCAGAGTGTATAGCCTAAAACTATAAACTTTTAGGAGGAAATATGTAACCAAAAGCATGATGTATAATAGAAAAAAACTGACAAACTGGATTCTTCAAGATTTTAAAAGATCTTTTCAAAGGCTGCAACTACGAAATTAAAAAGGGAAGTCATTTGACCACCAGAAAATACTTACAAAACATAAAAGATTTGTACCTAGAATACATATGAACTTGGAACTAAACAATAGTAACTCTTACAAATCAATAATAAGAGAACAAAAAATGGAGGCAGAAGATTTGAATAGACATTTGCCAAAGAAGATATGCAAATGGAAAATGAACGCCTGCAAAGATGTCGTTATTGACAAGGGAAAAGTAAAGCCATGAGGTATGTATAACACTCACGAGAACTGCTCATTAAAAAGACTGATGATACCAACTGTTGTCACGGATGTGGAGGAACTGGAACCCCCTCACATAGCTGGTAGAAATGTAATATGCTGCAGTGATAAGCCACTTTGCAAAACTGTTTGGCAATTTCCCACAGATTAAATGTACAAGTACAATGCAACCCAGTAATTTTATTCCTAGGTCTACCTAAAGAGAAAGAAATTATGTCCACACGAAAACTAGTATTCAGATATTCACGGTGGCATTTTTCTTTTTTCTTTTATTTGTAGGAGCATTATTTATAATAGCATAAAGCTGAAAATAATCCAAATATCAATCAGTTGGTGAGTGGATAAGCAAAATGTAGTGTGTCTCTGCAATGGCATACTACGCAGCAATTAAAACAAAGAAACTACTGATACATGGAACAAAATGGATGAACCTCAGAAACATTATGCCAGTTGACACAAAGTGCAACCTATTTATTTACAGAAAATTTCTGGAAAATACAAACCTATAGAAACAGGAAGCAGACTGCTCTTGCCTTAGTCCAGGGCTGGAAGCAGGGACTGACCCCCCAAGAGGACACAAGGGGTGATGGATTTGTTTTAAAATTTCATGATGGTTGTGATTGCATAACTGTATACATCTAATGAAATTAATTGACAGGATGCATGATACTAAAAATATAACAGTAAAGTTGTTTAAAAATGGGAAAAGTACAAAACGGAAGTATGTGCGGGGATCCCAGTGCTTCCATAGTGAGAGGCCCCATCGGGCCCACAGAAGATCACATGGAATTTTTCAGGACACAGGGGCAGGTCACAGAATACTGATGTGTGGCTGGAATCAAAGATATTTGAACTTTGTCAGATTTTCCCAGGATAACCCCCTTCCTCAGCTTCTGCCTTTCCTTATTAATTCTTCTGTCCTGTTTTCTATAAAACAGAGGATATGGTCAACAAAGTTTACACGAGTGTTGTTTAAAATCTCTTCCCATAGAGTAGCCACAATTCTCAGAAAAAAGAAATACTTTTAAAAAGAATCTTCCTTGTTACTAACTTATTACAAAGTCTAACAAAACCAAATCATGCCAATCAAACCCCTCATCTTTCTTCATACTTCCTAAGTGTTAAATGATAACCTTAAAACCTATAGTTTAATGTCTTATAGGGATTAGGCAGAATTAATACGTTAAAATGTCTTTCTAAGCACTGATGGGAATTTGTATTTGTGAATCTTATTAAGGAACGGTCAAAAGGATTCTGTCAAAATGGACAGAATCCACATTTAGCCAAGCATACGATGAAGACTGGAGAAGGGAATGGCAACCCACTCCAGTATTCTTGCCTGGGAACTCCCATGGACAGAGAAGCCTGGCAAGCTGCAGTCCACGGCGTTGCAAAGGGTCAGACACGACCGAGCAACTAACCAGCAAACAAGAACAACGATGAAGACAGCAGGCCTGATTTTAAAATAATAAAAATCTCATTTCTCCTACAGAACAGAGAGGGGAGTGGGTCAGTGCGTGCACTACTCAGTGGAGATCCCCCGGAACAAAGACAGAACATACAGGTACAGTTTAAGTCTGTTTTCCTTAAGTTGGTGGTGAACCTAGATGAGAACTGAGTGAAGCAAGTAGAGCAAAGGAAGTATGGGCCTTTCTTGAGCTACTAAGCCAAAAGAGCAGCTGCTGGAGGCACGTATTTAGGAGATGTGTGTTCATGCCAAAACCTGCACGTGGATTTTTATAGCAGCTTTTATTCAAAATTGCCCAAACCTGGGAGCAACCATCAGGACTGGGAAATCAAATCATTTCTGGGGGGAATCTTCCCAACCCAGGGATCGAACTCAGGTCTCCTGCTTGGTGGGCAGATTCTTTACCAGCTGAGCCACAAGAAAAGCCCAGGAAGACTGGCATGAGTAGCTTGTCTTCTGCTGTCTTCTCCAGCAGATCTTCCCAACCCAGGAACTGAATTGGGGTCTCCTGCATTGCAGAGAGATTCTTTACCAACTGAGCTATCAGGGAGCAACCAAGATGTTCTTTCAGATAAGCGAATGAATAAACAAACTGTGATACATCCAGACAACAGATGTACATTTGGGAAAGGTGTTTTTAAAAATAATTACGCTGGTCCTGGTTGAAGCCCTCACCCCCAGTGCTCCCTGCCTCTCTCCCTGTGGTGGTCAGCACACTGACAAGCAGAGTCAGTGGGTAAAGGCTATTTGATGAAAGCAAATGGACCACATAAGAAATTAAATACAGGAATCCACAGGCATGCATTCACTTATTGTCTCAAGGCAGGACTTGTTTCAAGAGCAGGGAAGCATTCTTTGTGCCTAGGACCCTGTGGTTTTGCTTTTTGCCTGGGAGGTGTTTTGCTGCTGTATCTCGCTTTCCACATGTGGTTCTGTTGCGGGCAAGAACTTTCCATTGTAACTTGCAAATAGATGTCAGAAGTGAAATCTATGGCCCAAGGACAGGATTTTTCCTCCTTATCTTATCTTACCGATCTCTCCAAGATAGACGATATGACATTTTACCCTCCTCTAACTAACCCACAATATTGATCCCTCTGCAGAAAGGGGCAGCCCGAGGAAAATAATGCATCCATCCATCATTCCAGCAGGTGGCGCCCTCTCCACTCCATCCTCATTCCGCTGACTGCCAAGGCTGTCATTCCATATCCTTATCAATTTACTGCAAATTAAACAGCTGAAGGCCAGGTCTGAAGTCGGGAAGTAATCTTAGGGTGTTTGGAACCTACCCAGACTAAAAGTTTATCCCTTCTGTGCAAAAATTTAGTGCATAGTCCAATCCTGCCCTTATTTTTGTAGATGAATTTAGCTTGAAAACTGTATTCTGTTTAGAATACTGAAAATATTTTGACAACACTAAACCCGCTAAAATTCATCTCCTCAGCTGTTTTGTCTGATGTCACATCAACCAGTTTTTTGAGGGGCAATGTGGTGTAGTCACCGAAGTGAAGGGAAAGTCACTCAGTCATGTCCGACTGCACCCCTACCCGGCTTCTCTGTCCATGGAATTCTCCAGGCCAGAATACTGGAGTGGGTAGCTGTTCTCTTTGCCAGGGTATCTTCCAAACCCAGGGACTGAACCCAGGTCTCCTGCATTGCAGATGGATTCTTCACCATCTGTGCCAAAAGCCCACAAGAACCAGACTCCCCATATTCAAACCCCACCTCCCCCAAAACTAAGAATTTTACAATTTAAGGCAAAGTGTTCAAGAGATGAGCTTTTTAAACTGTAAAATAGGGCTGATGATTAATGGGTAAATGTAGATAAAATACTGAGCACAGTATCTGGTGTATAATAAAACAGTATGAGCTATCATCTTCTAAAGTTTAATGTGTGTTTCTACTATTTAATGTGTATTTACATCTTCTTCCCATCCATCTTCAAGGTCCTTGAGGAGAGAGGGAATGTCTCCTTCATCAGCTAGATCCCAGGATTGGTTTCCTCTCTTCTCCCAGACACCTTGCCCAGGGCTACGTGATCAACAAGGGGAACTGGGAACATGTCCTTGAATTTTGACTACCACTTATCTGAAATTCCTCTATCTTCCCACTGAGACTCCCAGCCCTGGATTTATGTGGCCTCCCCTTCCCACCACTAAAAGATTCACTTTCTATCCCAGAGTCTGATCTCATCATATTTAAAGCTTGGATATCATTCTTGAGACAAATAGGCTGCTTTATTCCATTGATGGGCAAGAGGGATGGAGAGAGACAATTGAATCATATTTAGTAACAGTACCAGGGCCCTGAGCATACTTGCAGATATGCATTCAAGACATTGTGTTTTTAGCCAGGAAAAGGAGATATAAGTTTACAAAAGCATATTGACTTGTAAGCATCCTGGGGAGTGTGGGAGTGATAGGTGAACCATGAGAAAGGAGGCGTGTGCAGACAAGCATAAGGGAAGATGACCACAGGCCCTATCTCCCCATGAAATTGCTAATCTGGCTTGCCAACCAAAAGGTTTGAGTCTGGATTTCTGGCTCTTGTTGAAAAAGAAGCAATCAGCTGAGGACAGGCTCGCGCCCTGGCCCTCCTCTGGCAGGGAGCCTGGCTGCTCCTCTGGACTCCACATGGTCTTCAGTGCAGCTTTGTCCCTCCCCTTCCCCGTGACTACAACTTTCCCCTCTCTCCTGTGTGTTTTCTGCCTGGCTCCTGTGCATATCTGAATGGTGCATGTTATTATTAACCCTCTTGGATGAGTAACTGAGGCCCAGGCAGTTGAGTAAATTTCCCAAGGTTGCCTAACCGAAAGTGAAGGAACTAGAATTGAATTTTGGCCCGTTATATTCTAAAATCCATGATCTTCATGCTCCACCAACCTTCACAGAGGAGATTTATGTGGAATACAAATATCAGTTAGAACACATATTCATGGAGAGAAGTGGTGTAAGAAAGAGTCCGACACTGGGAGTAGGGAGACTGGACTCAAGAGGAAGCTCTGGCGCTTGCTGGGAGTCACACCTTGGGCACATCACCTCACACCGCCTCTCTGTGCATCGGATGGCTTGTGTGTAAAATGGGCATGCCCAGGTCTACTTCACAAGGTTTTTAAGATCACAGGAGACGTCTGGAGAGTCCCAGGTACAATTGCAAGCCCTGCAACTCTAGGGATTGCTAGGCCAGCAAGGAGGGGGCTGGCAAATTGGTCCTGCTGTAAAGAAAGGTCAGGAGGGCTTGATTTGAACCAGACCGCTGGTGGTGGAGATGTTAAAGAATCCACCTGCAATGCAGGAGACCCAGGTTTGATCCCTAGGCTGGAAAGATTCCCTTGGAGAAGGGAATGGCAACCCACTCCAGTGTTCTTGCCTGGAAAATCCCGCGGACAGAGGAGCCTGTAAGGCTAAAGTTTGGGGGCATCCCAAAGAGTGGGACACGACTGAGCGACTAACATACTTTCAGGAAAGGAAAGAGAAGTCACTCAGTCGTGTCCGACTCTTTGCGACCCCATGGGCTGTAGCCTACCGGGCTCCTCCGTCCACGGAATTTTCCAGGCAAGAGTTCTGGAGTGGGTTGCCATTGCGTCAAAATATGAAAGGACTGGTTGAGCCTAGTTGTCCCTGATTGAAGGGTAAGACTGGTACAGTTCAAATGCAGCCAGGGAAATCAGAGATGACTTTTCTTTGTAGACTCTAAAGATTCGAGGGAGAGTCGGCTAGGTTTCCAGCTGGCGGGTTTTCTACCTGCCTCTCAGCATCCCGCCCAGCACCTGCCCGCGCGGCCGCCCTCGCTGGGGGCCCGGAGCCCCCGCCCGCGCTCGCTCCCTGGCCCCCAGGCCCCGCCTCCCCGGGGCCGGGCCCGCCCCGCTTCCTCGGCGGGCGGGGCCCCGCAGCTGAGAGCCGAGCCCCTGCTTCTCAGCCGCTGCCTGGGAGCAGCCAGGCGCCCTCCGAGCGCCCGCGCGCCGAGCCCAGGTGAGTCCCGGTGGGTCGCGGCGTGGGGCCGGAGGGAGCACACCGAGCACCGCTTCTCAGCGAGTCGCGATGACTTTGAAACCGAGAACACGTCGGCGGCAGGAGCCCGGCAGCTGCCTCCCCGCAGCCCGGCCCTGCCGCCCGTCCCCCGCTGCGCCCGGCAAGTCCCCGACGGCCGCGGGGGGTGCACGTGAGGAGGCCCAGGTGCCCGGACCCCGCGTCGGGAAAAGCCGGCGGGGCTGGTGGCCCCTGATGCGGGCGAGTGGGTGCGGTGTGTATGGGGCGGGGGCGGTTGGGTTCCGGGGCCCGGAGCGAGTTTTCTGAGCAGAGAAGGGGTATTCCGAGGATGGAGACTGGGGGTCCCGAGCTGGGGAGCGCCTCCAGGGTGAGGGTGTCCACTCCGCGGACCAGAGGCAGGTCGGGGTGCGCGGGCCGGGGAAGGACTTTAGGAGTGCCTGGCACGGGCGCCTGCAAACCCTGTCTTTCCCCATCGCGCCCTGAGGCATCCCCTTTTTCCCCTTTTGCAGGACTTTCCAGCCAGAATATTTTAGAATAAAGCTTAAATACTGGCATGCATGGAACCTCAGGGGAGCCGTTCGATTGGGCGTGCTCGTTTAGAACCACCCTCACCCCCAGCCAAGGAGAGCTCAAAGGGGTCTTGCAGGAAACCAAGACTCAGGTAGGAACGAGCTGCCCAGGGAACACCCAGAGAATTGGTGGAAACTGGGTTCTCCACAGCAGATGGCCTCGCCCTTGTTACTGCTCTGCAGGATTTTGGCGGTTCTGAGAATTCTCAGTGAATTCTGGGACCACTGCTTTGCTACTAACCCCCTGCGTCTCCTCTGACTCTCTAGGCTGTTTCTGCCCCCTCCTGCAGAGTTTCCATATTTGGCTATTTCAGATTTACTTTCATCAGAAGTCAGCTACCTCGCAGTGACAGGCACAGCTGCCAAGCCCTCGCGGTGGGGTTGGTGAAATGAGGCGTGGCTCCTGGCTGGGACTGTCCCCTGCGCACCCCACCCTCCACAGCCCCGGGCTCTGACCCGTGTCCCTTCCGGACAGGCCTCTAGTAACCAACCAAATTCAGTAAATATTGATTGAGCACCAGTGCTGGGTGAGAAGTGGGGAAGGGCCAGTGGAATACATTCCTTCTTTCAGAGATACTTGCATTTTAAGAGGCATAAAATGAAAAGAAATTGGTTGAAGTGCTTCTGGGTATAGAACAGTTCTGGGGGAGGGGGGTGAGATAATTTTAGGCAGGGAAAGCCTGGGCTAGAACCTCTCAAATGGAGCGTGCAGCCGCCTGCCTTGCCTACCCCGCCTTCCCCACAGACAGCTGAAGACAGGGCTGTTAGCACGATTGACGGTTTGGGTGAAAACCTTATCATCTGAACACTCTCACCTCCAACTTCAATTTGAACAAGAGAGACAGACGTTGCTGCAGAAGAGATGAAGGTGCGTAGGAGGCAGAAAATGTCCAACCTTTATTTATCAAGGTTGTTGTTGTTGCTGTTTTGGTTCTTGTTTTGGACTCGGTGGAATGGGCTGACCCTCAGATGCTGGAATCTCTCTCTCCCTGGGTTCTAAACACCGGGAGAAGAAAGCCTTCTGTCTGAGCCAAACTGTGGAAGCCCTGCCAGAGGGGTGGTGGTGGAGGGGGAGACTTTCTCCGGTCCTCTGGGCTGAGGTCTGAGGACAAGCAGGGTTTCCACTGATCTGCAAGCATCATCCACCCTGCCTGGGTGGCAGAGTAGTGGAAAAACTATGGAAAGACGATGGGGTCCCATTCGCTGGAAGTTCCTGCTGTCACCGCTGGAATGATTGCAGAGAGAGGGGGCTGGATGTCTCTGAGTCAGTCCTATCAGGCTAGCCTGAGAAACAGACCTTCTGTGATTATCTCAGCTTTACTGGAGAGGTCCCTGAAGAAGAAAATACGAAAGCCTTGTTCATAAAGCCCTTCCCCTTTCAAAGCATTTTTCCCATTGCTCTGGACATTTTGTTCTCATTTTGTCCTCCACGATACCCTTGAGAGTCAGGCCAAAGCAGGATTATTGTCCACATGGCTCAGATGGCGAGGGTGAAGCATTGAGTGAAATAACCCTTTGAGCACCACTGCTGGGCCAGGCCTGGGTCTCCAAGGACTGTGGTTCCTCTGCCCCAGGCCCCTCACCTTGGTTTCTCAGAGCTACATCCACCCACCTCCAGCTCAGTGAGGGCTGAACGAGGGGAGGTGCCTGCATGCTGCCGCGCTGGGTTGCCTCTGACTCCTCTGTCCCTGGGATTCTCCAGGCAAGAATACTGGAGTGGATTGCCATTTCCTCCTCCAGAGGATCTTCCCGACCAGGGGATCGAACCCACATGTACCCAAGTCTCCTGCATTGTAGGTGGATTCTTTACTGCTGGGCCACAGGGCTTCCCTGTTGGCTCAGATGGCAAAGAATCTGCCTGCAGTGTGGGAGGCCCAGGCTCGATCCCTGGTTTCAGAAGGTATTCCTGAGAAGGGAATGCAACCCACCCCAGTATTCTTGCCTGGAGAATCCCAGGGACAGATGAGCCTGGCAAGCAAGGAGTCAGACATGACTGAGCAACTAACAAGAGGACTCAGACTCTGATCATGCCTGGATGATCTGTTCCCGATAACACAGAGCAAGTTCTCCTGGAGACTCTGGCCATGGCATGAACAGACACCATCTGTGTTAGTTCCACCTCCGCTAGCAAACTCAGGGTGAGACTCAGGGTATCTGGGCTTGTTGTAGCCTGGCGTCTGGCACGGGGGAGGACTGAACAGATGCTGGCGTTGAGTTCACTGGAAGTGTGTCTCCCATGGGCTTCGAGCTGCCGGGGCCTGATGGCTGGGAAACACATCCTGGGTGGGGCTCTGGAGACACTGCACTGCCAGCAGGACTCACGTGCACCCCAAAGTCAGCATAGTGCCGTCCAGTTGACAAATAGCTGTCTCACCTGCTGAACCTCTCACCACCTCCCTGAGAGCAGGGAGAGGCAAGTGCTGTTCTTATACGTTACCGGGCTGCAAGCTGGACCTCAGACGTGACTTCAAACATCTCACAGCACGTGGGGAGCGGCCAGGACCCCAGCCCATGTCTTCTGACTCCAGTTCATGAGCTCTGATAGTTTTGTGGCTAGAGGAAACCAGGATTCTGGGCAGGAGGGTGGGGGAGCCCAAAGGGCATTCATCGAAGGTTGCCTGACACCTCAGTCACCCATCCTGGTTCTTTACTAAGAGTCAGGAGACCAGGGGGAGGAGGGCAGAGCTGAGACCTCCTCTGAACAGCGATACGTGTTCAGATGGTGACTTTTCCCGACGTTCCTCTGGGGCAGGAGCTGTCACCCCAGTAGTGTTGTAGGTGGGGTGTGTGTGTGTGTGTTTCGGGGAACAAGCTGCAGGGCAGAAGTCACCCCCAGGGCTGCCGAGGCCAGAGCCAGGCTGCAGCGTTTGCTGCTTTGCTCAGAGTGAAACTGCGTTTGGAGGGCCAGACAGCAGCCGTTCCCCTCGGGTCCCCAGCAGGCCCTGTCTTGTGAGGAAGTGGGCTGGAGGGCCGGGGGAAAATAAAAGTGAAAACACTCAGTGGTTCTCATAGAAAAATTCAAAGTCCCTTTGCGGTGACAGTGATAAGTCCTTTCTGCCCATTGGCACCTGGAGGCAGGCAGTGGTACATACAGGCGGGGACAGGGCCGACAGCAGCCGTTCCCCTCGGGTCCCCAGCAGTCCCTGTCTTGTGAGGAAGTGGGCTGGAGGGCCGGGGGAAAATAAAAGTGAAAACACTCAGTGGTTCTCATAGAAAAATTCAAAGTCCCTTTGCGGTGACAGTGATAAGTCCTTTCTGCCCATTGGCACCTGGAGGCAGGCAGTGGTACATACAGGCGGGGACGAGGCTGTAGAGGGAGCAGTGTGCACTTGCACCCAAGTGTTGGCGCAAGTCCTGTGGCCCTGGGGGTGACTGAGAGAGCCCGGGGAGCTCCCCGCCTCAAGGTTCGCGTTTGTGGGAAGGAGTACCCAGCTCACTTCCTTCCAGAAGAGCCTCACGCCTTTTTTCTTGACCCGCACTCCATCATCACCTCTCTTCTCCAAGCCAGAGCATCGCGGAGGTCTCCTCTACAGCTTTTTCCTCTCTCGAGGAAAAGGAGCTCTCTTGACCAACGGGAGGGCACCTTCTCCATCTGCACCCCCGATCCCGCCCTCGCCTCTCTTGGAGACAGAGACATAATTCCCTGGCCACAGACTCCTTCCCCTCCGCCACATGCTCCGTCTCTGTTAAACAAGACCCCACGCTTCCTCGCCCTTTCACTGACCAGCTTCTGGAAAGAGCAGCTGGCACTCACCCTTGCCCTTGGCGTTCTCGTCCTCACCGGCTTGGTGCACCTGCCCCGCTGCCTGTGTTGCCCTTTGCAGGCATCCAGGGCTGCTAATCCTCAGTCGCCAGCCTGCTCTGCAGCTGCTGCTTGGCTCCTGGAAGCGGGCCGCACCGTCCCCACTGATGTTCCCTTCCTTGACCTGGAGCTCTTCCTCCTCTTCCCGCCCTGAGCGGACCACGCTGTGTCCTCGGGCTCCTCTGGAGTCCTGCGGTGCTGCCAAGGTTAACCAGCACTCCTAGGGAAAGGCTGATCAAGTCTCTGCCTCTCAACTTCTTGGCCAGTTCGATCTGTGATGTTTCAGGAGCCCCCTGGGCTTCCCTTGTGGCTCAGCTGGTAAAGAATCAGGTGGGAGACCTGGGTTCGATCCCTGGGTTGAGAAGATCCCTGGGAGAAAGGAAAGGCTCCCCACTCCAGTATTCTGGCCTGGAGAACTCCACAGACTGTGTAGTCCGTGGGGTTGCAAAGAGTCGGACACGACTGAGCGACTTTCACTTTCATAGGAGTCCCTTAGACACTCACCCAAGGGCCCCCTTCCCCTGCGTTCTCCCATAGACATCCCTGCTGGGCCCTCATCATCTCGTCTTGTCTCCAGCCAGTCCTGACCTGCTGTCTTTCCTCGGGGCTGCTGCCTGAGTTCCCCGCTCCAGCCCCCTCCCTCCTGTGATCCCTGAACTGTCGTTCACTCACTTCCCTGCTTCTGTCTTCTCTCCACACCGCTGCAGGGAGGCCTCCTTGCTGCAGAGTCTAATCAAGACCTACTCTTTCCACTCATGGCATGGTAGAAATAGTGTGGATTCAGATCTGTTATTTATGACTCGCCAGTTGTCGTTGTATGGTTGGGGCACGTTGCCCAACTTCCATGAGTTTCTGTATTCCCACGGGTAAACAGATAGTAATGTCACCCACTTGGGGTTGCTGGAAGGATTAAATGAGCCAATTATATACACAGAACCTAGTGTCTGGCAAGGATTCAGCAAAGCGGGGTTTCTTCTTTTATGTTTTTGGCTGCATAGGGATTTGTGGGGTCTCTGGGGAGGTGGAAAATGTTTGTCTAGCCTGAAAGCATTCAACTTTAAATTAAAAACAGAAGAACACGAGAGCTGCCACATACCAGGGTAGACCATCATTTACACTAGCCTCCTGCTTCCACCCTGCATTCTCTAGACCAGGCCAGCCTCAAGGGCCAGAGCAGGCGAACTGGCATGGGGCAAGGCATGGTGCGGATAAGCTGTGCTGAGCGCACAGCAGGCAGAGGGCAGAGAGGGGGGCTAACAATCCCAGATAAAAGGAGGCCCAGCTCCAGGGGTGGGTGTCAAAGGGAGATTTCCAGTCCTTGAGAAAGACTCGTGGGCAGAGCAGTGCAACTGTGGAGGAATAATAGTGCTGGGCAGTGAGGCAGCACGGGGACCCAGCCGAGAAATAAAATGGATTTGGGAAGCCAAATCAGGCACTGGCTTGGTCACCAGGAACTGAGCCGTCACTTCTGTGGAATCAACTGTGAGGTCAGAGCAGAATGAGGAGTGAGTCGACTTGGGGCCAAACTGCCAGCCAGACCCCTCTCTGCTCCCTTCCTAAGGGGGTGGCTCGGGACAGCCCCATCTGGGCCCTGAGCCTCCATTAGAGGAGCCCTTGATGCTGGAGGATGGAGGTGGGGGTGGGCATGGAGTTAAGCTGAACTAGGCATGAAAGTCTGTCTTTTGCCTTCAGGATGTGGGGACTCTGAGGAAGAGACTGGGCAGATATCCCTGATCCAACCTAAGATAACGTCCCATGCTTCCCTGGGTTAAAGGCAAAAAAGTGAAGGCTTGAATGCTGAGTAGGTGCAGAGTAAAAGAAGTGACTAAGCAACTGGTGGGATCATTCCAGGAAGCCCCTCCTGAGGAGTGGGAGGACGGAGAGTTGGGAGGAGGCTGGGGAATACTGGGCTGTGGGCAAAGGTGTTTCTGCAGGACATAGGAAGGAAGGAATGTGTGTATGCCCAGTGGGTCTGACTCTTTGCGACCCCATGGACTGTAGCCCTCCAGGCTCCTCTCGCCATGGGACTTCTCAGGCAAGAATACAGGAGTCAGTTGCCATTTCCTCCTCCTGGGGATCTTCCCAACCCAGGGGTCAAACCCTTGGCTCCATTCCCTGCATCTGCTGCCCTGGCAGGCAGATTCTTTACCACCAAGCCCCCTGGGAAGCCAGGTGAATAGCTGTTCTTAGTGGATGGAAAGTAGATTATTCTAGAATGGACTGATATTGAGGTAGTTGTTATAGAAAAACACCCAATAATTTGGGATTTGCTTCAACCTCTCCATAGCATTCCCACAGACCTTCCTCCAAAATGTCCAGTGCCATGTATTTGCTTTGGATGGGCACATGGTACATTCTTTCAATCTTTCCTCCATGCTGACAAAAATTCCATATACGTGAGTTCAGTGGTTCACTAACACTGATCTGTCTAACAAGTGTGACTTCTATAGCCCCTATCTCTTCCACCTTGTGACTATATTGCTGGGTTACATCAACTCTGGTTACGCTGGGTTGAACAGCTGCAGGGCCTTGTCGACTAAAAAAAAAGCACAACCTGAGAGTTGTGACTTCCCTTTTATTCGGGGCAGATTGAGGACTGTAGCCTGGGAGACAGCACCGCAAATAGTTCTGAGAAATCGCTGCAAAGAGGTAGTGGGGGAAGGTCAATATATATGATTTTGGTGAAGGGAAGTTCAATGCAATCAAATGTTTACTTTACAAGAAGCTTTCTGCCAGTCACAAGCAGTTGTCATCATGAGGGGATTTAGTGCTTTTCTAGATATGGAGAGAGGCAAGGATTTGAGATTATGAAATTAGGTCCTGAAAATACTTAACTATCTAAAGACCTGTTCTCAAAACCATCCCAAAGAAAAATAAATGCAAGAAGGCAAAGTGGTTGTCTGAGGAGGCTTTACAAATAGCTGAGAAAAAAAAGAGAAACAAAAAGCAAGGGAGAAAGGGAAAGCTATACCCAACTGAATGCAGAGTTACAGACAATAGGAAGAAGAGATAAGAAAGCTTTCCCAAAATGAACAATACAAAGAAATAGAGGAAAACAATAGAATGGGAAAGACTCGAGATGTCTTCAAGAAAATTGGAGATATCAAGGGAACATTTCATGTAAGAATGGACACAATAAAGGACAGAGATGATAAGAACCTAACATAAGCAGAAGAGATTAAGAAGATGTGGCAAGAATACACAGAAAAACTATATGACAAAGGTCTTAATGACCAGGATAACCACAATGGTGTGATCACTCACTTAGAGCCAGATGTCCTGGAGTGTGAAGTCAAGGAGTCTTTAGGAAGCAATACTACAAACAAAGCTAGTGGAGGTGATGGAATTCCAGCTGAGCTATTTAAAATTCTAAAAGATGAATCTGTTGAAATACTACACTCAGTATGCCAGCCAATTTGGAATAGTCAGCAGTGGCCACAATACTGGAAAAGGTCGGTTTTCATTCCAATTCCAAAGGGCAATGCCAAAGAACGTTCAAACTATCATACAGTTGCTCTCATTTTGTAGCCTTTGACTGTGTGGATCACAATAAACTGTGGAAAATTCTGAAATACCAGACCACCTGACCTGACTCTTGAGAAATCTGTATGCAGGTCAGGAAGCAACAGTTAGAACTGGACATGGAACAACAGACTGGCTCCAAATAGGAAAAGGAGTACGTCAAGGCTATATATTGTCACCCTGCTTATTTAACTTCTATGCAGAGTACATCATGAGAAATGCTGGACTGGAAGAAACACAAGCTGGAATCAAGATTGCCAGGAGAAATATCAATCACCTCAGATATGCAGATGACACCACCCTTTTGGCAGAAAGGGAAGAGGAACTAAAAAGTCTCTTGATGAAAGTGAAAGTGGAGAGTGAAAAAGTTGGCTTAAAGCTCAACATTCAGAAAACGAAGATCATGGCATCTTGTCCCATCACTTCATGGGAAATAGATGGGGAAACAGTGGAAACAGTGTCAGACTTTATATTTTGGGGCTCCAAAATCACTGCAGATGGTGATTGCAGCCATGAAATTAAAAGACAGTTACTCCTTGGAAGAAAGGTTATGACCAACCTAGATAGTATATTCAAAAGCAGAGACACTACTTTGCTGACTAAGGTCCGTCTAGTCAAGGCTATGGTTTTTCCTGTGGTCATGTATGGATGTGAGAGTTGGACTGT
>SJYC01047724.1:0-11833 GCA_006408675.1 Madoqua kirkii | reverse complement strand
AAGACAGTTACTCCTTGGAAGAAAGGTTATGACCAACCTAGATAGTATATTCAAAAGCAGAGACACTACTTTGCTGACTAAGGTCCGTCTAGTCAAGGCTATGGTTTTTCCTGTGGTCATGTATGGATGTGAGAGTTGGACTGTGAAGAAGGCTGAGTGCTGAAGAATTGATGCTTCTGAACTGTGGTGTTGGAGAAGACTCTTGAGAGTCCCTTGGACTGCAAGGAGACCCAACCAGTCCATTCTGAAGGAGACCAGCCCTGGGATTTCTTTGGAAGGAATGATGCTAAAGCTGAAACTCCAGTACTTTGGCCACCTCATGAGAAGAGTTGACTCATTGGAAAGGACTCTGATGTTGGGAGGGATTTGGAGCAGGAGGAGAAAGGGATGACAGAGTATGAGATGGCTGGATGGCATCACTGACTCGATGGACGTGAGTCTGAGTGAACTCTGGAAGTTGGTGATGAACAAGGAGGCCTGGTGTGCTGCGAATCATGGGATTGCAGAGTCTGACACGACTAAGTGACTGAACTGAACTAAAGGTTATGCTCAAAATCCTTCAAGCTAGGTTTCAACAGTATGTGAACAGAGAACTTCTAGATGTACAAACTGGGTTTAGAAAAGGCAGAGGCACCAGAAATCAAATTGCCAACATTTGTTGGACTGTAGATAGCAAGGGACTCCCAGAAAAACATATACTTCTGCTTCATTGACTACACTAAAGCCTTTGACTGTGTGGATCACAACAAACTGTGGAAAATTCTTAAAGTGATGGCAATACCAAACCACCTTACCTGCCTCTTGAATGTAGGTCAAGAAGCAACAGTTAGATCTGGACATGGGACAAATGGACTGGTTCCAAATTGGGAAAGGAGTACGTCGAGGCTGTATATTGTCACCCTGCTTATCTAACTTATATGCAGAATACATCATGCAAAATGCCGGGCTGGATGAATCACAAGCTGGAATGAAGATTGCCAGGAGAAATATCAATAACCTCAGATATGCAGATGGTATCACTCTAATGGCAGAAAGAGAAGAGGAACTTTAGTTCCTCTTGATGAAGGTGAGAGAGGAGAGTGAAGAAACTGGCTTAAAACTCAATGTTAAAAAAAACTAAGATCATGACATCTGGCCCCATCACTTCATGGGAAATAGAAGAGAAAACAGTGCAACAGGGACAGACTTTATTTTCTCGGGCTCTAAAATCACTGCAGACAGCAGCTGCAGCCACAAAATTAAAAGACAGTTGCTCCTCGGAAGGAAAGCTATGACAAACTTAGACAGTGTATTAAAAAACAAAGTCATCAGTTTGCCAACAAAGGTCTTCCTAGTCAAAGGTATGGTTTTTCCAGCTGTCATGTACAGATGTGAGAGTTGGACCATAAAGAAGGCTGAGCGCCAAAGAATTGATGCTTTCAAATTGTGGTGCTGGAGAAGACTCTTGAGAGTCCCTTGGACAACAAGGAGATCAAATCAGTCAATCCTAAAGGAAATCAACCCTGAATATTCATTGGAAGGACTGATGTTGAAGCTGAAACTCTAATACTTTGGCCACCTGATATGAAGAACTGACTCACTGGAAAAGACCCTGATGCTGGGAAAGACTGAGTGCAAGAGAAGGGGGTGGCAGAAGTTGAGATGGTTAGATAGCATACCGACTCAAAAGATATAAATTTGAGCCAACTCTGGGAGATAGTGAAGGACAGGGAAGCCTGGCATACAAGTCCACTGGGTTACAAAGAGTTAGATGGGACCTAGAGACTGAACAGCAACAAAAATCTGTTCTACCAGTTTCCCTGGAGCACAGAGTGCTTCACTCTCCACCCTGAACTGCCTTCAGGGTGTGGTGAAGGTCAACAGCTGCAGCAGCAGAGGGATCAGTCTCCACAGAGGTAGATGGCAAATGCCCTCGGCAAATGCCTGTTCGGAGTTGATAGCCTTCTATACCTGACTTACCTGTTCCTAATTTTCTTCATATCATTTCTCCTGCCTGGAATGCCTCCTGTTTTAATATACTGTTTCTTGCCTCTTTCAGTCTTTTCAAAGAAAACTCAAAATTTGTTTCTCATTAGAAAGGCTAGCCCCCAAGACCATGCCCAGGTTCAATAATTTAATAGGCGGACTCACTCACATCGAATAGTCATACAGCTAAGGTTTTTCACAGTGGAAGGATGCAAGACAAAATCAGCAGAGGGAAAAGGCACTTGGGACAAAGTCTGGAGGAGACCAGGGGTGTGCTTCCAAGTGTCCTCCCCCAGTGAAGTCACACAGGACGTGCTTAATTCATCCTGCACTGAGAATTGTGGTAACACCTGTGAAATGTCATCTATCGGGAAAGCTCATTGGATACTCAGCATTGAGGGGTTTTACTGGAGACTGGTCATATAGGCACCTTCTGCATAGCATACACCGAAAATCCCAGACTTCCAGGAAAAAAAAAAAAAAAAAAAAGCCAGCAACAAAAACAGCAGATGTTCAACCCAAACCATATTGTTTGCACAGTTTAGGTACCACGAGCAACTCAGGGTGGGGAGAACCCACCCCAAATCTACCTTCCCAGACATCATGCAAGGGCTCTCTAGGGGTGGCAGTTGCAGCCCTGCTATCTTAACCCTTTCCTGCCCAGCTTCCCTGCATAATCCCACCTCAGTAGGTTCAGTCGCTCAGCCTTGTCCAGCTCATTGCGATCCCATGGACTGTAGCACGCCAGGCTTCCCTGTCCATCACCAACTCCTGAAGCTTACTCAATTCATGTGCATTGAGTTGGTGATGCCATCTGACCATCTCATCCTCTGTCGTCCGCTTCTCCTCCTGCCTTCAATATTTCCCAGCACCGGGGTCTCTTCCAAGGAGTCAGTTCTTTGCATTAGGTGGCCAAAATACTGGAGTTTCAGCTTCAGCATCAGTCCCTAACTAATCCCACCTCAGTGCCTGAACAGCAGAGAGAGAGAATTCCCCTTATGTGAGGGGCCAGAAGACCTGGGTTCAAGCCCAACATGGTCACCTACTGCTGGGTGACCCTTTGGATCCCACAAACTTCATTTTCCTATTTGGAAAAGGAGAGTTGTAGTTCTTGTTTGTAGATTTCCAGGGTGACTGTGAGGATCAAACGAGATGACTTAGTAGGTATGAGCTTGGTTGAGCACCTGCTATGTCCAGGGCTGTGAGTGAGCACAG
The DNA here is from genome assembly GCA_006408675.1 of Madoqua kirkii. Classification (NCBI taxonomy): domain Eukaryota; kingdom Metazoa; phylum Chordata; class Mammalia; order Artiodactyla; family Bovidae; genus Madoqua; species Madoqua kirkii. Next base: position 8,653 of record SJYC01047724.1, on the reverse strand, counting down.
AGGCATGGAGGGAGGCGTGGTGCAGTGGCTTTGATGGGAGACAAGCCCGAGGTTGAGTCCCGGGCCAGCAGTCGGCAGCTGTGTCAGCCTGATCATGCTCTTTGAGCTCCCTGAGCTTCAGGACCTGATCTGTAAAAGGTGAGCATGAGTCATGAAACCAGTGGCTATCCTTCACGGGGCTGCTGTGCAGAGTACGTGCAGCAACCCAAAGGAAGCAGCTGGCCACAGCATCCAGCACACTACAGGCACCCAGAGGGGCAGCTGTTCATTTACTCAGATATTCGAGTGCTTGCTTGAACAGTCCCAGCCCTGCTTTCCATGTGTGGATGCAGACTGATACTGAACAGATAATTGCCTTAAAAATGAGTGTACTCAGAAGTGCGATGAAGGAGAAGTACAGAGTGATGATGGGCTTGTGCTGAGGAAGAAGGGGGCCAAGCTGGCTGAGGGGGCCTGTGAGGCTTCGCTGCATAGTGAGGCTTAAGCTGGGCTCGGATGACTTGAGTTCAGTGAGAGGTGGGGGTCGGGGAGGGCATGTTTCCAGAGCAGAGACAAGAGCGTGAGCGAAGGGAGACCAGTCTAGGATGAGGGCTGGGGGAAAGAAGGGCCTCCACTCCCGTGAGGAATGGCAAAAAAGAAAAAAAAAGCCAGAGCGGCTGGAGAATAAGGGGTGGGGAGGGAGATGGCCTGGAGAAGTGGGCGGGGCCGTGGTTAGCTCGGTGAAGGGTTTGGAACCGTGAGAGTGATGCGAGGCCGTGGAAAGTCTGTGGGAGTAAGAACACCGTGACTTTTTCAAAGGCCAGTCAGGCTGCTGTGTGGGGGATTCCTGGGGGCGGAGCGGTGAGTGGGGTAGGGAGACACACACGTGCTTTACGAGGGGAGGCCCACAGCAGGAGACCAGTGCAGACGGGAGGGTGGTGTGAACTGGGTGTGGGAGGAGGAGAGAAGGCACTGCCAGGAATAATTCCAGCTGTCTGGGCACAGCAGCAGGATAAAAAGTGGCCTTTTGTGGAGAGGGAGCCCTGCAGAGAGGAGACATCAGTTCCGTTTTGGGTGTGTGGCCGCTGGGGTGCCTGTGAGACCCTGAAAAGGAGACGCCAGGTGGGCAGTAGCCCATGGTGCGCCCAGATGTGGTGGGGACACTGGGGAGCGGCTAGTTTGTTTGTGGTCTTTGATGGCAGGACACTGTGGTTTCGGGGAAGCTAAAGAGAAAGAGTGTTTTAAAGTGCGTGTTTGGGGTGAGGGTGGGGGTTGGAGTCACTAATATCTGAGGTAGCTGGGAAGCCAGCTGAGATAAGCTGGGAATTTGACTACTGGCCTAGGTGACCTGGAAGTCCCTGGGCCCTGGGTGAGAGCAGCACGGGGCGCTTGGTGGGGTGTAAGCCAGGCCCAAGTGGGCTGAGGATTGGATGGATCGGCTTGACCAGAGGCCGTTGGGGATGGGCACTCCACTGCATGAGGTGGGGTGTGGGGTGGTGTCAGGAGGTTTGGCTGGGAGAGGAAGGCAAGCTCGAGCTTCTTAGGCAAATGTGAGAGTGGGAGTTTGGAAGGTGGCTTGCCTCTGAGAAGAGATCTATGCTTGTGTGAGTGCCAAGGAAGGAGGCAGCCGAACGGGAGAGGCTGAAGGGAGGAGGCTGAAGTCTGGGGCATAAGGAGAGCTGGTGCAGAGGCCACCTCTGCGAGGGGGTGTGGGTAGTGGAGCAGCCCCCCTCCACCCACACAGGGGGACAGAGTGTGCAGGCTCTGCTCAGTGGCAGGAAGTGGAGGTAGCTCTGGTCGGAAGACGTCTATTTTCTGTGCAGTAGGAAGGGAAGTTTCTTGGTGAGATGGAGGCAGATGTGACCAAGATCTGTGGCGAGGAGAGAGGTTTGAAACAGATGTTGGAAACAAGAGAGTAAGCTGAAAGGCAAGCTGGCCCAGAGCCCTGTGACTTGCTCTCCTGAAAGAAGTCTCTGGTGGAGTACTCAAGCCAACGTGATTCTGAATCTCTAGAACCTTGTGAGGCACCTCAGTGAAGATCCTATACCTATTTTTTGGAAAAAAAAAAAAAAAAGTCCTTAGTATTTTCCCGCCTTCCCACGTACCTGTCTGCCCACCCAGGGGGGCTGCTTCATGCCGGTGGGACTGAGGAGTATCACTGAGGCTCCAGTCTTCCACCCACATGCCCACAACCTCACCACCCACCAAGTGCCCATCATCAGCCAGCTTTGCCTTCTCCAGCTGTGACCGGTAGACCGCCAGGACTCAGAACAGACTGTCAGGCCCTGGGGAGCACGCTCAGTGGGAGAGAGCCTGTCCTGCCTCCTCCAGAAACTCTTGAGGCTGTTGTTCAGTCTTCTGTGAGTTCTTACTGATCACCCAGCATGTGCCCTGTTCTAAGTATTGCTTACCTCCAGAAGCAGAAGAAACATTCCCGGAGGCAGAAGAAACATTCCCGCCCTCACGGAGCTTATATTCTGGCACGAAGGTAGTAAAGAAGCAAGCACCTGGCATGCTGCACGGTAATAAGTGCTTTGGGAAGGAATGCAGCAGGCTAGGGGGCTGCTGGGATGTTATGATTCCAGGTGGGTTGTGAAGTCCTTGCCTGTGAGCTCATGTTTGAGCAGGGAAGGAGGAATGAGCTATTCAGGGGTCTGGGGTGTGAGCGTTCCAGCAGGGGGACAGCACACAGGAGGCGCATCTGCCAGTCAAGAGAGAGCCAGGCTCGTGCGACTGCAGTGTGTCCTGAAATAGACGAGAATGGAGACCAGGTCACAGGACACTGGCTCACGCCCTGAGTGAGATGGGGTCCTTGGAGCAGAGGAGGGACATATATCTGACTCTATTTGACTGCTGGGTTGTGAACACACTGTGAAGGGACAGAGGCAGAGGAAGAGACCAGCCAGGGGACAAGGGCTGTACCCAGTGGGGATGACAGTGACTTAGACCAGGATGGTTATGCTGACAGTATGAGACATGGGTAGATATGTTTGGAGGAACAGCCGATAGGATTTGGTGTTGTGGGATGGAGAGTGGGAGGAGCCAAGGATGACTTCACAGCTCTTGGTCCAAGCTTCAGGGGATTGGTGCTGCCCATTTACTGAGCTGGGGGAAGATGGTGGGAGGAGCCAGTTGGATGGAGGAAGACCGGACGTCTCACGTTTGAGATGTTTAATGAGTAAATGTGGAGATCTGGACTAGGCATTCGGGATGATTCATATTCAGGACAGGGACCCAGCCTGCAGACAGGAACCAGGAAATTGTCAGCCTTAGATGACATCTGAGCCCCGATGAGCTCACAAGAGCACCAGTGCAGATGAAAGAGGGAAGAAGGACAGCACCTGCCCAGGTGCTGAGAGGTGGGGCAGTGAGGCAAGGCCAGCGAGGAGAGGGTGATCTGGAAGCCGGCACATGTCACACTGTAACGGGCTAGAATCGAGCCGGGGAACTTGTTAAAAAGGCAGACTTCTGTGTACTACGGAGGGATCCTGATTCTGAAACATGTTAATTAGGGCACTCTAAACTACTGTGGGCTTCCTTAGGTGGCGCTAGTGGTACAGAACCTGCTTGCCAATGCAGGAGACATAAGAGATGATGGTTCAATCCCTGGGTCGGGAAGATCCCTTTGGAGAAGGGATGGCTACCCACATCAGTATTCTTGGGCTTCCCTGGTGGCTCAGACAGTAAAGAATCCGCCTGCAATGCGGGAGACCTGGGCTTGATCCCTGGGTTGGGAAGATTCCTTGGAGGAGGGCATGGCAACCCTATTCTTGCCTGGAGAATCCCCGTGGGCAGAGGAGCCTGGTGGGCTACAGTCTGTGGGACTGCAAGGAGTTGGACACGACTGAGCGATTAAACACAGCACAAACTATCATAAGAAATGGGCCCCCGAAACAGAGGTCTGTTTCTCTGGGGTATGGTGTCCAAGCCAGTATATTTTTTTAATATTTTATTTATTTGGTTGTGCTGGTCTTAGTTGCAGCATGTGGGATCTAGTTCCCTGACCAGGGATCAAACCCAGGCTTTCTGCATTGGGAGCATGGAGTCTTAGCCACTGGACCACCAGGGAAGCCCCCAAGCCAACATTTTGATCATGTCCCAGGGCACATTCTTAGCAGAGCATCCAGGGACCGAGCCACTCTGGAAACTGTTGCTGTGCTTTGCACCTAGGCATGCTCCCCACTGAATTGAAAACCCCTTGGAAATAGGAACTTGGGGTCCTGTCCCACTGCACCCTTTCCCACAATAGAATGAGATTCAGACCTCTGCATGCAGCAGGCACTGAATAAATGCTGGCCAGGAGTGAAGAATTGACAGACATGGATATGAAGTGTTTATTTTTATGCCAGACACTGTGGGCTGATAATTTATGTGGATCAACACATCTAATCCTAACTCTTAGGATTAGAGTTAGCCTTAAAGGCAGGTGCCTTTAGTGTCCTATTTTCTAGATGAAGAAAAGATGACACAGGTAAGTGAATGCCAGGAAAGGTTGGACCCCAACCTCTGGAACCTTTGCTGGTTTCAGAGCTGGTCTCTAACCATCAGGCTGCCTGTCATTCCACATCTCCTTTTTGGTACCAGGTGGGATGTGATACCTTTTCTTCCAGCCATGACATGAAGTAAATAACACTGGATTTGGAGGCAGAAAGCCTAGATTCAGATTCTTGCTGCATCACATGTTGGCTGTGTAATTTGGGGGCATAGGTACTTCACAACTTGGGGCCTCAAGTACTTCATCAGAAACATGGCTGTGATTTCCCCCGTGGGGTTCATATGAGGACTGGGTGTGATCTTGTTTGTGAAAGTACAAATTGCAAAGTCCTTGTGCAGGAAAGGTATTAACTTGAGAAAAAGATCAAACTGTGGAACCCCTACGATTGATTACCGAGAGAGCTGCCGGAGGGGTGTAGACTGCAGGAAATCCAACATGCCTTGTTTAACCAGACCAGTTCCTCTGTGCCACCCTTCATGTATCGATGTTTCTTCCTGCAGTTGGTTTGATAGGTTCGCTGTTTCTGAAAAACTGTGACACTTTTGTTCAGCTGATAACCCTTAAGTACCCTCCACAGCTGACTGGCTCAGTTGTGGGAAGCCACTCTTCAGATTCTGTCTTCTTCTCTTGGGTCCCCTTTCCGGGCTCCCCACCCACTTCCCCTCTCTGTTGTCCTGATCAAGCCCATCCGTCCCAATAGCCTGACATCAAGCATTGAATTGAGGGGACTCTAGGCTGCCTGCCCATGTGTGGGCTGGGCACCTGGGGTAGTGGGCCTCGGGAAGCTCCTCTCCCCAGAGTTGGGCCAAGAGGACTGCCTTTGGTCCCATCTGCTTCCTCCCGAGGCCACTGGTCAGGCGGGGATTGCCCGTCTGCCTCTCCCAGGCCATTGACTCATGCCCCAGCCACAGACTCTCACAGAACTCCGGGCGCTTTTGGCAGCTGACAGAATGTCACTGGTCTGTGGTCAGCTTTGGAGATACAAACCGATGTGCGTGAGCTTTGTGGGAAGCTGAGGCCCAGCTCAGATGAGGTTGGCCTTTGGTAGCTAAAAGTCACCAAAAGGTCAGGTCAGGGTTTCTGGATCCTTCTTGGTATGTCTGTTCTGTAGCCTGACAAGCGTGGTCCCAGTCTCTCCTCTTTCCTTAAAGCACCCTTAGGCCACGGAGGGTGGGACCTGCCCCAGGCCTCATTTCAACATGCTTTGAAGTCCCACGCTAAAATCTGAACTGCTATTCTTTGGCTCTGTTCCCAAGCTCCTTTGTCACTTTGCTAGTGGGGCCGCTGGAAGTCTCCATCACTTTCTGAGAGCGTGTGCTCTGCCTGCCTGTCTTTAGGAGAAAAAGGACCATCAGGAAGGGAGAGAGAGCTGAGTCTGAGATGGTAGCCCGGTGACTCACTGAAGCAGGTACCCTCACCCGCACTCAGAAGTACAGTCTGCCTGAGGATGAGGGAGTCTTTCAAATGAGGAGAGGTGGGAGTTGTGGCAGGAACTAAGGGCAGAGGGTGAGCCCTGCAGGAGCCACCCAGAGGTGTGGTCTGGGGTGGGAGGGGAAGCAAAAATACAGTGTCCCCAGGGGAGTTCTGAGAAGGAAGTGCCAAATGCCACATAAAGGGCAAGAGGGCTCCGGGTTGGGAGAGGCCAGGTGGCAGGTCTGATTCTGTGGTTATGGTTTAGAGTTTAGATCATCAACTGAACACAACGTGCTTTTCCAAACCACTTACGTAGTAGGGCCCGACACCCGGGTGATTTGGGCCCCCAGCTTGTTCAAGGGCAAAGGGAGGGCGGTAGGTGGATGAGATATGAGGGACACGGGTCTGAAGGGATGGCTCTGGAGCCAGGAGGGGAAGGAAGGGGAGAAGGTGGCTGCTGCTGGTGTTGAGTAGCCTGGAGACCACTCCCTGCCATGAGGTGGTGGTGCTGGTGTGAGGATTCCTCCCTGCCCCATGCTACGTTTCTTTCTCCCCATTAGTGTCTGCATGTAGTGGTTTCTCAGCAAAAGCATGATTTACAAAAGTGGTTACAAAAGTGACTGATTGACCGTGTTTAGTGGGAGATCTTCCAATGTAACCAGGAATTCAAAATGACCCATTGGGTGAAGCGAGGAGGAAAATGTGTTTGGCAGATGAAATGGAGACATGAGAAAATTGCAACAGAAAGGGCAGAGGAGAAGCAGTGAGCTTAGTCAAGGGTCCCAGAGGAGAAGGCGCAGCACCTTGTGGGGTGGGAGGTGGGGGTGTGGTCTCTGGAAAACCCACCTTGGTGCATGCATAGGAAGGTGAGTCAGCAATGAGCTGTGCCCACCCACAAGATTATCAAGGTCTTAGTAAGAGGGCTGGTGGTGGTGGAGGGGGAAGAGTAGGGGACATGGGGGGAGGAGTGGGCTCACAGGACTCTGTCATCAGACTTATACTCATCACTTTCACTTCTGGGTGAGGGCATGGGGATAGTAATGTGGGTACTTGTGGTGGAATCGCTAAGTTGTGTCCAACTCTTGCGACCCCATGGACTGTAGCCTGCCAGGCTCCTCTGTCCATGGGATTCTCCAGGCAAGAATAATGGAGTGGGTTGCAGTTTCCTTCTCCAGGAGATTATCTTGACCCAGGGATCGAACCCGGGTCTCCTGCATTGCAGGCAGACTCTTTACCGACTTGAGCTACAAGGGAAAAAGCCAAGTCCATTCACAGCAAACAGGTGAGTGAGGAAACGTGAGAAGATGAGAAGAACATAGGAAGGTTTTGGGAATATTTAGGCAAGTCTCCATGGGCTGAGGTAGTTGTCTTCTCACCTGAAGGAAGGAATGCCTTCAGAAAAGGAACCATTGATGGAGGGCTCTGTGCAGGCTCTCGGCTGACTCTGGGGCCTGGAGACTAATGAGGACAGTGCCCTCCCAGAGCACCTCGTCGAGTGGACCGCAGATCTAGAAGGGGGGACAGCAATGGACATGGAGCTGAAGCTGAGGGTCCTTGAGTCAAAGTTTCTTCTAAAGGAAGCTCTTGTGGGGAGATTAGCAGTCCTTTCTCCTCTTGTTCTAACTTCTGAGCAAGCACATCCCAAAGGTATCCTGCAGCATCACCTGGACTCTGGATGGTTCTGAGCAGGAAAGAGAGTTCCCTTCAAGGCTTCCCCAAGAGAGACTTGATATGAAAGCAGCAGCTGCCTTAGAACCAGGAGCTGGGCGGGAGTGCCCTTTAGCCCCTGACCACCCCCTTCTCTCCACCAACAGTGCTCTGCTGCTCTCCCAGGAAAATAAGGAACCCGAGGTTTCTTGACAACTTGGAGAGAAATCACTCTTCTTTTCAAAGGAATTAAAACTGTGCCCACGTCATCCTTCATCCTGCGTCCAAGAAAAGCCTCTTCTGCAAAAGTATAAGGAAAAGAAAAGACACCCTCCTTCTCTGACATCAGAGCCAGCCATCCTGTGGGTGGACGGCTGGGGTTGGGGGCCAGTTGTCATGTGTCATCAGGCAGGAGTCACCTGCTTCCTATGTGGTCTCCTGTGTGGTTTCCCATCCTGTTAGACCTGATGGAAAAGACCTTGCTTTGCCTGCATTTCTCCAAGGCCCTTCTGGGTCTAACCTTCATGGTTCAAGGTTAATGAAAATAAACCCAGTCTGGGCTTCCCTGGTGGTCCAGTGGTTAAGAGTCTTCCTGCCAATGCAGGGGACATGGTTCCATCCCTGGTCCAGGAAGATTCCCACATGCCTGGGAGCAGCTAAGCCTGTACATGAGCCACAACTATTGAGCCTGTGCTCTACAGCCCAGAAGCGACAACGACTGCAGCCCTCAAGCCCTAGAACCTGAGTTCCACAAGAGAAGCCACCGCAATGAGTAGCCCCCCACCCACCGCAACTAGAGAAAAGCCTGCACATAACACTGAAGATGCAGCACACCCATAAACAGATGAATAGATAAATCTTTACAAACAAAAAACCCCAGTCTGTCCCAGAGGTCACACGGAGGTGGTGCAGTTGGTTTATGTTGTGGGAACAGCAGAGAGGCAGAGAAGGTGGTGGGTTGGAGCAGAGACCTGGCGGTAGTCTTGAGGGTTTTTGCCTTCAGAGGACGCAGACTTCTGGGCCATTGCAGACAGAGGCTTTGGGGACAGCTTGGGGCCCATCTCAGTTCTCTCCCCGTGGAGGCAGCATGCTCCATAAAAGGTTTTTCTTTTTCGTCTT
>SJYC01047723.1:0-14444 GCA_006408675.1 Madoqua kirkii | reverse complement strand
CTTCTGGGCCATTGCAGACAGAGGCTTTGGGGACAGCTTGGGGCCCATCTCAGTTCTCTCCCCGTGGAGGCAGCATGCTCCATAAAAGGTTTTTCTTTTTCGTCTTCCTCTTTTGCCGCCTCTTCCTTCCTCCTCCTCTTCCTCTTCTTTTTTGTTTGGTTTTTAGTTATTGTTGTTGTTTTAATTTTCCTGCTTGTCACCCTTCTTCCTGGAAGAGCAGTATCTCAGAATTCAAGGGTCAGATGTGGTGCTGAGAAAGCGGACCGCCTGTCCTCCCACGAGTGGGTGTCTGGCTGTCCCTGCTGTGGCTGTACTCTATTAGATCACTGCCCAGGGCACAAGTTCTGGCATCTCCCTGAGTCACCCCATCTTGGGATTCCATATTTTAACATTTCCTCAGCACTAACTGCCATCTCCCCTCCCTTAACTAAGCCCAGGACCCGTTGCTGGGTCTCGGGTGGGTTTGGAGAAATAGGGTATTTATTTGCACCTGCCCACTGTTGCCAAATGTGCTCCTCAGGGGGCTGGCTTCTCATGGTCCCGGGGAGGCCTGAGCAGAGCTGAGAAATGGGCAGTTTGCTGTCCAGCAGCCCATCCTGTGACTGGCAGCTTCATGAGCCGGTGTGGTGCTACCCATCTGCTGCCCACGGCTCAGGGACCACCCTGGGCACCTGGCCAGGCTTTGTGCCCCCGTCTCATCACCCAGGCCTGCAGGTCTCACCTCCCACAGGAAGCAGTGTCTCAACTCTCAGAACCCTGTCTTACAAAGGGGCCTCAGGAGGGATTGCAGGCCTCTCCCACCTTCCCCAGACCACCCCGCTCCCCCAGGCACCGAGGTACATTTAACAACCATCCCTGGCCCCTGCCCTGGGAACTGTTGTCAAACCCAGTCATTGGTTCTAGGGATCTCACAGAGGGGTGGGAGGTGGGGTCATACTGGCTGAAAGGGGGTTACCCTGGGGGAAAGCAGCACCTATTAAATCTCAAACAGGGGGCTTCCCTGGTAGCTCAGTGGTGAAGAATTGCCTGCCAGTGCTGGAGACACAGGTTCCATCCTCAATCTGGGAAGATCCCACATGGCACAGAGCAACTAAGCCTGTGCACCCCAACTACTGAGCCTGTGCTTGAGGGCCTGGGAGCCGCAAGGACAGAAGCCCTCATGCCTAGAGCCTGTGCTCCGTGACAAGAGGAGCCCCGGCAATGAGAAGCCCGCAGATCACGACTAAAGAGTAGTCCCGCTTGCTGGCCCTTGTGTTCTGAGATGCTGCTCTTCCAGGAAGAACAGTGACTAGCAGGGAAATTAAACGACAAGAACTAAAAACCAAACGAAAAAGAAGAGGAAAAGGAGGAGGAAGGAGGAGGCAGCAAAAGAGGAAGAAGAAGAAAAGCCCTTTATGGAACACATTGCCTCTAAGGGTGGAGACCTCCATGCAGTGACAAAGACCCAGCACAGCCAAGAATAATAAATAAACGATCCCAAGTAGGGAGAAGCAGGGGCTATGGTGGGGCAGGACCAGACCACAGACTCCCGCACTAGCTTCCTGGAGCTTCCCCACAGCTATTGCTCTGAGATGTCTTATCTCTCCAGATTCTGTGTTCCTGACATAGTTATAAACCTGTTATGTCGAATGTCATCACTAAAATGACAGCCAAGGTAAAAAAAACCCCAAAGGTGAATATATATATATATGGTAAATATTTACCTTTGGTTTATATATAAAAGTATATCTATATTTATATATAATAAATAGTGTATATATATACCTTTGGTTTTTATATATTTATATATATTATATATATATTAAATATATATAAATGAAAGGTAAATAAGGTAAATATATATATATGGCCTTAGGCAATTCTAAAACAATTATCCTTAGCCCAAAGAAAATGTGGCCATTCCTCTGAACCCACGTAGTTTATGGTGGAAGAGACGCTAGAGGTCGGCTGGTCTGAGTCACCGCCGTTGTCCTGAGGCTGGCCCTCCCCACATTCTCCACTTGCTCTGCTTCCGTCCTGCCTCCTGTCTCATTGGTGCCCTCGTCACTTGGTCCTCCACCCTGGAACCCGCAGGCCCTCCTCCGTGTCCTCTCCCGCAGCCCTTCCATCAGACCCGTTTCGGAATCCATGCATTTTCTCTCAGAAACGGCTCACGAACATGGCTCCTCTCTGCCCCTGCCTTAGATCAGGCCATCGTCATCCTCCTTTGGCCGTTGTGGTGCTGCTTCTCCTCAGCTCCCCCGCCCCGGGCCCGTCTTCTGCGTCTGTCATCCACCCAAAGATGAAAACCATGGAGTGAAAACCAGGACTCCTTACCGGCACCCCTCAGCCTTCACACCACAGGCCTCTCACAGGCGCCTCGCGAGGCGCTCCCGGAAGGGGATTTGGTTATACCGGAAACGGCTCCAGCAGGCGGACCGTGAAACTGGGAAGCCACACAGAGGCTGGAGTGAGGCCTCCTAAGAGGTAAGAGGACTCGCAGCGGGAAGCCGCCCCCCGCCCCCGCCCTGCTCTAGAGCGGACAGGCCGAAGAGAGGAGATGGCGTTTCCAGAGCTTAGGAGCTGGAGATGGCGTTTCCAGAGCTTAGGAGCTGGGGCCCTGTCTGCTGGAGCTCATCCACAGAGACGGCGGCCATTGGTGTGGGTGAAAGCCGCAGGGGAGCCCAGTCACTGTTGAGATGCTGCCCAGCGCCGAGGGATGAGGGGACAACCGTCTACGTCTCCGTTCCTCCCACCCTGCAGTCTCCTGCCAGTGTCCCGCCTTGGCTGAACCGAGCCAGAAGCCAGGGAACCCTGCAGTGTTTTGGGGGGCAGCTCCCTTCACAGTGCAGACCAGGGCAGAGGGTGGATCTGAGAGCGAACAGGCAGGTGACTGGTGTGTTTCCTTAATTCCAAGTTCAGCTACAGTTAATCATTAAACTGCTCCAGAACTTTGTGACACCCTCTGGGAAGTGGTTTTATCTCCTTCATTTTAGAAAATGCCTCCTCCTTCTGCAAGACCAGTGGGGATGTTTTCTTCTCTCTGGAATCAGCAGCAGCTTGTTTAAATCTCTCTTGGTGGGACTTGCCTCCGAAGTGTTGTCATTATCATTCCCGGGTCTGATTTCCGCTGCTCCTCTTGGAGACCCTCAAGGGCGGACATGTTGTCACAGGTCTACATGTTCTCAGGACCCAACCTGGGGCATGTACATGGTGCTGAGTCCATGCAGGCATGTACAAACAAAGAAGCCCTAGGGTGTCTCCCCGGCGTGTCACAGCAAGTGAGTGGCAGAGCAGGGCTTGAGCCCAGGTCTCCGGTCCAGTGCCCTTTTCACTCTGGGATTTGATCTTGAATTTTCGAGGATCAGAAATTGAAAACCCTGAAGACAGTTCCTGGGCTTATGTATTATGAAGTAAAACATGATATATATTCCTGAGTCTTCCAAACCTTCATTATTCTATATGATATGCTGGGAGACTGTGGAGATAGTGTGGACAGACAACACAGACCTTCCTATTTTTTGTTACGCCCGAGACTGAATTCTGCTAGACTTGTGACCTTTTGATTCTAACTAAAAGCCAAATGCATGTTGTTTCAGAATGTTAGTTTATTTATTATGTGTTCGCCAAAAATGAATAAGAAGACATATCTAAGTGAAGAAGTACAGTGGGGTCAAGTTGAGGCCCGGGATCTATCAGATATTAAAGCACATGACAAAGCGTCTGAAGAAAGGAAGAAAGAAGGGAAGGGAGGAAGGGGAAGAAGGAGGAAATAATTTAAATAGCGACATCACAGACTTTCTTTGGAATTTCTAGAAAATTCGCAGCTAAAAGATGCATCAGTTTATGAAGCTTAAAAATAACATTTAAAAGCAACTCAGTATGAGTTCTTAGGGAGCAGATGGGATGTAATTTTCTCTTGTCTTTTTTGGTTTGAGTTAATAACTCTTTAGTAGGAGGACCGTTATAATTCTATTGATGGCAGGAATAAGGCACTGTTTACTGCAGTAAGGAGATATACAAGCTTTAAAAGTAATTTTGATGATTTTTTTTCTTATTTATAAGAACTGAAATCTTTGGCTGTTCCTGTTACATAAGCTATTATACCCAGAGGGGAAAGATTTTAATAAAATGGAGCTTTTACTCATTTTCACTAAATAACCTCCTAGGAATGACAGAGTGCCAGCTGGAAATGTTGAAGTGGTTAGAGAAATGTATTTGTTAGACAAAGAAACATCAGCCTTTATAGTTATGTTATTGGGGCTCTCTAACGTCAGCAAGCACAGTGCATCGATTCCATTTTTGGAGCTGAGTCACAGGCCTGATGGAGCTTCAAAGGAAGGAGACAGACCCTGCCCTGGGAAAATTTACTGCTTGGTTCTGCTTGGCTAAGAACATTGCCCTGAAACATCACAAGTCCTTATTGTATAGCAGAACACAAGTGCTTATTTTTGTGTGTGTCTATAGTGGTTAGAGAAATGTATTTGTTAGACAAAGAAACATCAGCCTTTATAGTTATGTTATTGGGGCTCTCTAACGTCAGCAAGCACAGTGCATCGATTCCATTTTTGGAGCTGAGTCACAGGCCTGATGGAGCTTCAAAGGAAGGAGACAGACCCTGCCCTGGGAAAATTTACTGCTTGGTTCTGCTTGGCTAAGAACATTGCCCTGAAACATCACAAGTCCTTATTGTATAGCAGAACACAAGTGCTTATTTTTGTGTGTGTCTATGTATCACTGACTCGATGGACGTGAGTCTGAGTGAACTCTGGGAGTTGGTGATGGACAGGGAGGCCTGGCGTGCTACAGTTCATGGGGTCGCAAAGAGTCAGGCATGACTGAGCGACTGCACTGAACTGAACTGAATGAGATGGAAATTTGATTGCTTAAGGACATATATTGGACAAGACAACATCTTGGAGAGTGAACAAGGTCAGCAGATGACCTAGGCATACTGACCAGAGCCGGGCCAGACACACAGTGGTAGGGTGTGTGGTCCTCTGTGGGCCATTCAGCAGGTGGAAGGAGACTATCTGTGAGGGTCACATGCTGGGCCTGTCGGAATAAAGACTGACAAGGGGCAGGCCACTGGGCAGCCTGATAGAGCAGTGGTCCCCAAAGTGGACTTCGGGGGCCCTGAGGGTACTGGAGCGGCTGTTACTAGGACGTGGGCTTCCTACAGCCAGTGGGCTTGTATGTCATTCAGGTATGTTTCGGCATAGAATTGACAACTTTCACTTGCAACTTTTCCCCACACAGAGCAGATGTTTGGCATTTACCACCACACCATTGCCTTGAGCTCCCTGAGACCCTTTCAGGGGATCTGCATGGGCAAACTGTCTGCATAATAAAACTAAGATGTCATTTTCCATTTTTGCTCTCCTTTTATGAGTGTGCAGAAGCTACGTGACATGTGATAATGCAACACTGAATGCAGAGTAGATATGAATATCCAGCTATCTTTTCTTAAGCCCAAACAGAGATGTGCAAAAATATAAGCGCCACTCTTCTCACTAATTTTTTTCTTTTGGAAAATGATTGTTTTTCATAAAAATATGATTTATGTTAACATAAAACTTGCTCATTATGATCTTGTGTGCTTACATGCTAAGTCACTTCAGTCGTGTCCAACTCTTTGTGACCCTGTGGACTGTAGCCCGCCAGGTCTCTCTATCCATGGGATTTTTCAAGGCAAGAGTACTGGAGTGGGTTTCCGTGCCCTCCTCCAGGGGATCTACCCAACCCAGGGATTGAACCCACATCTCTTATGTCTCCTGCATTAGCAGGCAAGTTCTTACCACTGAGCCATCAGGGAAGCCATTCCCTACTCCAGGGGATCTTCCCAACCTGGGGATTGAACCCAGGTCTCCTGCATTGCAAGCGGATCTTTTACCATCTGAGCCACAAGGGAAATCCCATTATTATCTTAAAGTGAATTAATTAGTTTTTTTTTTAGTTTCTCAATTTTAATCTCAAATATGGTAAATATTAATACGTAAAACCCACATGAGCAAAATCTCTTTGGTGTCCTCAAATTTCTTAAGGGATTTTATTTTGTGGAGTGGCTTTGTGTTCCTAACAAAATTGAGTGGAAACTAGAGAAAGATGGACAGACACACAGATGAGTACACTAGATTCTTGTGCTAAGAAAAAGGAGAGAATGTGGTGGAGGGGAACTCTACCTGCGTTTTGTACCTCCTCCTGCCTTGATCTGGAGTTGAACAGGCCTGCTGCGTTAGGGTGTCTCTGTGAGGGCCCAAATTCAGATGCTGTGTGACTCAGACATGAGCCTGGTCTCGAGAGAGGGTCCTCCAGGGGCAGAGAATGTGAGCTGTCCTCCTGCTTGGGACTAGATGACACAGGGCAGGGCAGGCCAGTTGGGATAGGTTCTCCAGTCTTGGTTATCAGGTCGTGTATGTAGATCAAGTGCTATGCCTCTTTATCTTCATAACTAAAATTTTGTTAAATCTCAAAAGTAAACCACGTTAAAAGGGGAACAACCACATCTTGGTCTGCTCACCTGCCACCCTTGAAATTCTGTAGGAAACACATACAGAGAGGAGAAAGGTGGAACTTTGGTCTTAAACCCCAGGATAAGGGGGAGAAAAAAAAATCCCCTGGTCTGCCAAGCTTGTCCAGAGAGAAAGCTTGACTTGCCGAAAGAGGCCAGTGGCTTTCTCTGCTCCATTCTCCCAGGCCACAGCCCAGCTTCAGACCACGGCAGCAGTGGGACAGGCCCGCGGCTGATCTGGGCAGAGCGGGAGGTTGAGTGGGGCTGCTCCTCTCCCACCGATGTGGTCAGGCCACACACAGCTGCTCCCAGGCCCAGCTGACTTCATCCGCTACAGGAGACTCATGAGGGATCCCAAGAACAGGCCAAAGCAAGCAAGCCTGAAGGCTTGGCCTTCCTCTACCACAACCACACAGGAGGACGTCACTCCTGTCCTTTCACCAAGGACCACCCATACTCTCACCACTTGTGGATGCAGAGAACATCACTCCTGGCACTGGGCCAAGGGTAGCAGCATGCCTGTGGGGCAGGCAGAGCTCTTGTCAATCTGGGGACAACAAGTGAGTGTCCCCAGGGTCCTTAAAGGTCCAGGTGTGAGGTGTCTGTGCTGTTTCATAGGTGGAAGGGTCTAGAGTTTTCATTAGATTTTCAAAGGTGGGGGGAATCCTTGCTCAGAAAAGGTTAAGAATCACTGTGTTATGACTCATCTATTTTTGTAACTGGAAGTTTGTACTTCTTAATTTCCCTCCCCTATTACTATTCCCTCACCACCAAAAAAAAAAAAAAATCACTGTGTTAGAGGCCAATGCTGCTTATAGCTGCCCTGTTGAGGGTTTTGAAAAAAAAATTCCATTCAATAACATTAACTCAGCAAATAGGTGGGTTGTTCTTCATGCCTGGCTTGGTGCTACAGGCTGGAAACGCAACAGTGAGCAAGACCAGATGCTACCTGTTCATCACCGAAGACCATAGATATAAATAAAATAACTACACAAATGCATATCCAGTCTCAAGTCAAGCATTGCTCTGAAGGGAAAGAACCTGGTTCTATGATAGATACAACAGTGGGTGAATAGCATTTTGGTTTTGTATATTTTTAAATTTTTGGATAGGTAGATATTCATGTTCAAAAATTCAGAATTATATAGCCAAAATTCCACCCCTCACACATACCTTTACTCAGTACCTCCAGCTACTCCATGGAAACTTTAACTTAATTTTACAGACTAGTGAGTTGGCCTCCTAACAGATTAGGGGAAGAAGAGAAAGCTTACCTGAGAATATGAAACTTGAAATTTGAAACACGAATGTAGTTAACTAAGTGAAGAGGAGTGAAAGGGGATGGGGGAAACATAGAGGCAACAGCTTGTGCAAAGGCCCTGGGGCCAGAGACAGCATGATGTATTAGAAAGAAAGCCTGTGTGGCTGGAGGGCATGAAGCAAGGGGAGGGGACACCCAGGAAGCTACTGAGTGAGGAGTGTGCTTAGCACTGTGGGCTTTAACGTGAAAGCCCTGGGAAGCTACGGAATGGTGAAGGGAGATGACCTCCCCTCATAGTGTTTTTAGGAAAATATCACCCTGGCTAGAGTATGGAGAATAGATTGGAAGGAAAAGCAGTTAATGGGCTTTTATTCAGCTCAGGTGAGAAATGATGTGGCTTGGTGGTGGTGATATATCTATACATTTTGCAAGAAATATATTGGCGTGCAAGATTCTTGCTTGTCAACACAACATTTGTTTCCGTTTTCTCAACTGAGGGGAAGAAAAATCCATAATGAGTTTATTCAGAATGTAGTTAACACTTGGCTCTATTTTGTTCAAGCATGTAGCCCCACTGAAGGATAATTTAGCTCTTTGATGGGCAAAGAGCTGAAGTCTCATACAACACTGCCCGAAGTCATCTGGTTTAGACTCCCACCCGAGCACCGCAAAGCCATCTAGCTCCCTGCTGCGGGAGCCCTCCAGTGGCAGGAGGTTGTCACTGTTAGACCATCACAGCAGAAGGACCCTGCGGGTGATGTTCACCAATTAGGGAGCAAATGATTAAAGCACCCGATGGCTCCAGTGGCTTTGGTGCTTGCACGCTGAGTTTTCCTTCTCTTCTGACCCCCAGGATGGCCTATTCTGAGGAGCAAGGGGTGTGCCCTGTGGTTTCACCCGCCAGAATTCTGGCAACTCCATTTCCTTGGACTTCGAGCCCGACACGGAGTACCAGTTTGTGGAGCAGTTGGAAGAGCGCTACAAGTGTGCCTTCTGCCACTCCGTGCTGCACAACCCCCACCAGACGGGCTGTGGGCACCGCTTCTGCCACCGCTGCATGCTGTCCCTGAGGTGAGCGGGCGGGGCCTCTGCTCTGGCCAGCAGCGGCCACCGTGTTCCCGGGAGCCGTCGTCTGTGGCCACTCAACTACCATCAGGGTTTCGAGAGTTGCTGTGGTTGCCCACAGAACCACAAATATCAGGACGGGCTTTCCCAGGGCCCTTCTCTGAGAACCTGAGGAGTATAACCTTCATTTTGTTCCCGCTATCCTATTGATCGTCACCTTTTCTTAAAATTCAGACCACACCCGTTTTGCATGTGAGGGCCAACTTCGGCGCACAGTCTACACGGGGAAGGACCTGTCTCCCAAGAGGGTCTTTCCTGTAGGCACCCTGACCTTCCCCTGCCTTGAGGCAGGGCACAGAGGTGAAGAGTTAGAGGTTCAGTGTGAAACAAGGCCCTCTAGAATCTTCTATTCTAGTGGAGGAGCCGGGTCATGGTACAGTGTGATAGCATAGGACCACCAAAGGAACGTTGGCAGAGAACATTTGACTCTGCCTGCGGACTCCCTCTTGGACTCACATCCTGGAGGATGAATGGGACTTTCAAGACTTTCACTGAGGAGGTGCTGAAAGTGGGGTACCAGAGGGCCCCTTCTGGAAAGTGGGAACAGCGTGAGTAAAGATGGGCCTGGCCTGCCTGGGGGGAACTTCAGGGGATCAAGTGTGGCTGGAGTGCTGGGGCTGCTCTTAGAAAGGTTGTTGAAGTCAACCCTTAACTCTGGCTTCATTTTGATTTTTCTCTGCAGGGAACTGGACGCAGTCCCACTGTGCCCTGTAGATAAGGAGGTGATCAAATCTCAGGAGGTAAGACGATCCCTGGTTTGAGATGGAGCAGCCATGTCCTGGGTTGAACTGGACAGAGGAGTTGGAGCAGGAGAGCAGGAGGGGGACCCTTCCTTGGAGTCCAGATTTCTCTGCTCTGTGGTCAGGTTGGACCCCACTCCCACCCCTGTTCGAGAGAGGAGTGTTTGGGTCCTTACTGAATCCCCAGGTCTTTTTCCCCACACCCTCTTTCTATCCGAGCTCCAGTTATTTTGAGTTGCTTGCAGAAATGAAACATCCTATTTCCTCCAGTTCACTTTCTCATCGATTTAGTCTCTCAAACTTTCTTTTATTAAGTCTAGCCATAGCTTTTTTGAGATACAATGCATATGCCATAAAATTTGCCTTTAAAGTGTGCATGTTTCTGGGGTGTGTGCCTAGGAGCGGAATGATTGGGTCATGTGATAACTCTATGTTTAACATTCTGAGGAACTGCCAGGTTGTTTTCCAAAGCAGTACTCTTTCCAGCAAAGTATGAGAGTTCCCAATTTCTCTAGATCCCTGCCAAAATTTGTTGTGGTTCATCTTTTTTTTAATAGCCTTCCTAGTGGTTATGAAGAGATACCTCATGGTTTTGATGCTCTAGTGTTTGATGACATGGAGCATTATTTCATGTGCTTGGCTGATTGGATATCTTCTTTGTAGAGATTTCTATTCAAATCCTTTGCCCATTTTTTTAAGTGAGTTATTTGCTTTTTAGTCAAAGGTACGTGTGCCTTCTCTTTGCTCTTATAATGCGTTTTCCATATGCCTAGCTGTACTTGTGTCTGCCTCACCCACTAGCCAGGGGTTGGCATACTACAACGTGGGATTTGTTGGGACTGATCCAGCCTGCCACCTGTTTTTGTATGGCCTGTGAGCTAAGAATGGCTTTTATATTTTTAAATCATTGAAAAAAATCAAAAGAAGGGTACACAGAAACTCTGTACTATTTTGGCAACTTCTTATGAGACTATTTCAAAGTAAAAATTTATAAATCAAAAGAATAGTGTTCCGTAACATGTGAAAATCATATGAAATTCACATTTGTGTCCATAAATAACATCTTATTGGAACACAGGCATGCCCATTCACTTAAGTTTTGTGTACAGCAGGGCTGAATAGTGGCAACAGAGGACATCGCAATGTAGATGACAAAGCTGAAAATAATTTATTCTCTGACTCTTTACGGAGAAAGTTTGCCAACCCCTGGCTTGTGCTGAAACATAAGTCAGCAGAGCTTCAGTGATACCACCTGATGACTAATACAACGTTTACCCTGGGACAGGAAGCAGAAAGCATCGCCCCCATCCACAGCCCCACCTCCTGACCTTTGAGCATGTGGGGTCAAGTTCACCACCAGATTTCCCCCAGCTTCAGCCTACTGCAGTAAGCTTTGAATTACCTGGCTTGTATGTTTGGTGGCCTGTCAGATGTATCTGAGATGGTCTTTTCTTATATGGTGGCGAATCTGGTATTTCCATTCCAACCACTGACTGGAAGTTTCCACCCAACTTTTGATATGAACTGAAGACCAAATTAATAATAGATTCCTTCACGTTGCTCTAAAGCTTTGGAGTGTGTGAATCTATTATGTTTATCTTTTAGGTGTTTAAAGACAATTGCTGTAAAAGAGAAGTCCTCAATTTGTATGTGTTTTGCAAAAATGCTCCCAGATGTAATGCCAAGATTATTCTGGGACGATACCAGGTTGGTATTACTCATGAACAGTGTCGCCATTTTCCAGTGTCATGTACTGAACACATTTTTATATGTCAGTTCCTGGGCTAAGCGTGGTACAGGATTTTGGTGGGTGGCCCTCAGAGAATTTTTGTCTAGCAATACAGTTGGCTACAGTGTAGCATGCCAAGGGCTAAGGTATGAAATGAATCTCACAAGAAGAGATTCATTTTGTATAGAACACATGGAAAACATACCAGTGTGGGCTAGACCCTGAATTACAGGTCAGGGTTCATTGATTCAAAAGAGAATGGGACATGCTGGGCAAAAGAAATGGTCGAGCCAAGGACACACCATTTTGGAAAACTGTGAAGGACTTAGGATTCCAGGGCATGACTGCAAAAAGACGTAGTTGTAAGGGGTCCCTGCCGGGGAGCATTTCAGGTGCTGGAGTGGGTATTTCCTGGCTGCTATGGGCCCTGCTCTCTTAGAAGTTATGATCTAAAGGAAGATGACGCAGACCAGAACAGAGCTGGGATGCAGTGTGAAGGTGAAGCGTGGGTAAGAGATGCAGGCAAACAAGGTATGGGGGGTGGGGGAGGGGACAGGATGTCGAGTTCCTTTCAGATGAAACTGCCCTCCGTTACCCTCCCATCCATCAGCAGAAAGCCGTTAAATGGGAAGCAGGAAGCACTGCTTTGCCAGAGCGAGCCCAGGTCAGGCTCCATCAGAATATGAGGCAGGCGTCTCTAGCTTCCAGGGAACTGCTTGGAGACCGCTGCAAGTTTCCGCTCCCCGCCTGCCACACCACGCTGTGGAATGTATTTCTAGTGATCCAGTCCTTTCCCCAGCATTCCTCCAAACCCCCAGGCACTGAGCTCAGAAATGTGTAGCTGATTGCCCTGTTAACCCAAGAATTTCTTTGGAAGTCCACGGAAGGTTTTTGTGTTTTCCTGAGACAATCCCTCACCACTTGTTTTGATAGCCAGGTCCGATAGTAGGGTCCCTTGACCAACGTGGTTGTCACTAAGCCTGAGAAGGAAATGAGGCTCAAATGGCCATTGGTCAGCTCTCGTGCCAGATCATCACCTACTGGAGAATAGTGGATGGTTTCTCTTCACCTGTTTCTTTCGTATTAATATTTCCTCTTACTCTCTGTTCTCCGTCACATGTGTGGTAAGCTGTTGGATTTCACAGGATGCAGAGTCTTGATGAATGTTGACTGTTTTGGTGACAGCTGAGGGGTAGCATCCGTGAATTTTGGAGATGTAGATTTCAGCTGTCGCTGTCATTACTAGAGGCAAAGGAGAACAGCTATAATGTTTATTTACCTCCTGTAGAAAAACTACGTGCCCTTTTTCTTTTTTTTCCTTCAGAGGAGGGGTCGGCAAACTGTTTCTTTCAGAAGCCAGATAGAAAATAGTTTAAACTTTGCCAGCCAGTGTCTGTCGCAGCTGCCTGACCCTCCCATCTTGGAGGGAAAGCAGCCGTAGCCAACATGGGAAGAAATACGTTTGGGTGTTCTCAGTTACACCTTCTTTACAGAAACAAGTAGTGGGCCAGGTCTGGCCCAAGGGCTGTAGCTTGTCAGCCCTGTCTTAAAGGATCTTGTGGTGGGGATCAAGCCCACTAGAATTCTGATACCTTGTCAGCATCACAGGAACTGGCAGTGTTATCCCCAGGTCTTGTTAAGACCTGCCTGCTTGTAAAAGTCTGTCACATGAGCAACACTGGACTGAACGTTGTCCATGTCATCATTTTCTAATGTGCTGGTTAGAATGTCTCCCGACTTGACAAGGCTGACCCAAGGTTCTCCTGGGCTTGGGATTCTGATTCCTGAATTCTTCTCACTGATCTGCTTTACTGCTTCTGGGACAGCTCCTTCTCCCTCTCTTTCCTTCCTCCAGTCCTTTCCCTTCCTTCATTTACTTAGGAGCTGGCCTTCTCTTCTTCCCTCTCAGCCTTCTGTTTCAGCTTTTACCACCCAGTGCTTCCCTGGTGGCTCAGCAGTAAAGAAAATGCCTGCCAGTGCTCGGGATGCAGGTTTGATCCCTGGGTCGGGAAGATCCCCTGGAGAAGGGCATGGCAACCCACTCCAGTATTCTTGCCTGGAGAATCCCCATGGGCAGAGGAGCCTGGTGGGCTGCAGTCCACAGGGTCGCAAAGAGTTGGACACAACTGAGCGACTAAACAACAGAGTGCAGAGATTTGGACTTGGTGCTGGGGGTGGGCATGGAGGGCGCGCAAAAGAAATGACCTTGAGGAGCTGGTAAATTAATTGGCAGCGCTAAGGAAGATGTTCAAGGACGAACCTGAGAATGTGAGCAGGTTAGTAGATGATCTGAGATAAACTCAGCATGCTTCCTTCACCACCCATCTTCGAAGCCCTGTCCTCCAGACCAGGCTGGCTTTCACAGCCTCCATGCAGATGGCCCTCTCCGTGCCCTGTCCTCAGCAGAGGCAGCAGGTGGTTCCCCCCCAGCCCTCCCAGCTGTCCTCCTGCTGCCCCAGGGTCCTCCCCGCCTCCACCCTCCCCAGGCCTTGCAGCCACTCCCCTCCCCGGTGCCCTGCTCAGGGTGCCCCACTGGCCTGTTGTTGCCGTTGCAGGACCACCTCCAGCACTGCCTGTTCCAGCCTGTGCAGTGCTCTAATGAAAACTGTCGGGAGCCAGTCCTTCGCAAAGACCTGAAAGAGCATCTGGGCGCATACTGCCGGTTTCGAGAGGAAAAATGCCTTTATTGCAAAAAGGATGTGGTCGTCATTAATCTACAGGTTAAAAAGAGGCATCTTTATGGGACTGAATTCTGCCTGAGTGGTCACAGTGGGTCAGATGGGGCACCAGAAGCACTTTCCTGAATTTATTTTTGTGCAGAAAGAGATCTAAAGAGTAACTTATCTGGGGGTTCTATAAAAAGCTGAAAGCCTTCTTGGTAGGACTCTTTTCATGTATTGTTGGCAAAAATGCTCTTTGATCACCTGCTGAGTGTGAGTGGGCCAGGAGCGACACTAGGAGCTGAATCACAAGGAGGGGACCACACTCTTCTCAGGATGCTCTGACAACTGGCGAGGCAGGATGCAGGTGTAAGAAGAAAGCAAGGGTACCTTTTACATGTGCCAAAGGAGCCATGCCAGTGACGCGCATCGTCTGTCT
>SJYC01047722.1:0-44482 GCA_006408675.1 Madoqua kirkii | reverse complement strand
GCCAACCAGGGGTAGAGGGGGGAAGAATTCCATCCAGTTTCATTCAAGAGCCTGGAGAACCAGGCCTGGAGATTGAACTTGATTCTTCAGGGGACTCATTAAAGGATTTTTAGCAGAGGTGAGATGACTGGGTCTTTGTTTAGAAAATTCTGTGCATTGAGCATGTAGCAAGTATCAGTTCAGTTCAGTTGCTCAGTCGTGTCCAACTCTGCAACCCCATGGAATGCAGCACAACAGGCTTCCCTGTCCATCACTAACTCCTGGAGCCTGCTCAAACTCATGTTCATCAGGTCGGTGATGCCATCCGAACATCTCCTCCTCTGTCATCCCCTTCTCCTCCCACCTTCAATCTTTCTCAGCATCAGGGTCTCTTCCAAGGACTCAGTGCTTTGCATCAGGTGGCCGAAGTATTGGAGCTTCACCTTTAGCATATATTCAGGACTGATTTCCCTTAGGATGGACTCATTTGATCTCTTTGTAAGTATGAGAGAAATCAAAGGAAAGAAGACCAGTTAGGAGTTCTGCAGACTAGAGATGATTTCCAAAAACTCTTCTTCAAAACAGAGGATTAAAAAAGTTCTATACCTAACAGAACACCTTCTGGCAGGTTAGGGGGCCCAACAGGTAACAGGAAACCTATTCTCTGTTTATAAAAGGAGTCATCTATGAGCGCTACTCTTGCTGGTGCACAAGCTTCATCACCATACAAGCTGAGCCTATCTTGCATCATGGCAAACCTTAGCATATTGTATTCCATTCTCCACCATCTGGGCTAATTCCAATCTAATGTGATTTTCATCATAACACTACAGCCAACAGACCCCAGCATTCAGAAATATCTGGAGTTGCAATATAGAAACCAAAGATCCACGCCTTTCAAAGGGGAAAGGTCAGTTCTAGGTCTTTTCAGAAATTATCAAAAGGCACTGATTATGTTGCTAGTAAATGGCACCCACTCCAGTGCTCTCGCCTGGAGAATCCCAGGGATGGGGGAGCCTGGAAGGCTGCAGTCCATGGGATCGCTAAGAGTCGGGCATGACTTAGAGACTTCACTTTCACTTTTCACTTTCCTGCATTGGAGAAGGAAATGGCAACCCACTCCAGTGTTCTTGCGTGGAGAATCCCAGGGACGGCAGAGCCTGGTGGCTGCCATCTGTGGGGTCGCACAGAGTCGGACACGACTCAAGTGACTTAGCAGCAGCATAGAGCTTCTCCTTCTTTGGCTGCAAAGAATATAATCAATCTGATTTCGATGTTGGCCATCTGGTGATGTCCATGTGTAGAGTCTTCTCTTGTGTTCTTGGAAGAGGGTGTTTGCTATGACCAGTGCATTCTCTTGGCAAAATTCTATTAGCCTTTGCCCTGCTTCATTCTGCATTCCAAAGCCAAATTTGCCTGTTACTCCAGGTGTTTCTTGACTTCCTACTTTTGCATTCCAGTCCCTTATAATGAAAAGGACATCTTTTTGGGGTGTTAGTTCTACAAGGTCTTGTAGGTCTTCATAGAACCGTTCAACTTCAGCTTCTTTAGTGTCACAGGTTGGGGCATAGGCTTGGATCACCGAGATATTGAATGGTTTGCCTTGGAAATGAACAGAGATCATTCTTTCATTTTGAGATTGCATCCAAGTACTGCATTTTGGACTCTTGTTGACCATGATGGCTGCTCCATTTCTTCTAAGGGATTCCTGTCCACAGTAGTAGATAAAATGGTCATCTGAGTGAAATTCACCCATTCCAGTCCATTTTGGTTCGCTTATTCCTAGAATGTTGACTTTCACTCTTGCCATCTCCAGTTTGACCACTTATTCCAGGTTCCTATGCAATATTGCTCTTTACAGCATCGGACCTTGATTCTATCACCAGTCACATCCATAATCGAGTGTTGGTTTTGCTTTGGCACCGTCCCTTCATTCTTTCTTAAGTTATTTTTCCTCTGATCTGATGCTTTTGAACTGTGGTATTGGAGAAGAATCTTGAGAGTCCCTTGGACTACAAGGAGATCCAGCCAGTCCATCCTAAAGGAGATCAGTCCTGGGTGTTCATTGGAAGGTCTGATGTTGAAGCTGAAACTCCAATACTTTGGCCACCTGATACAAAGGGCTAACTCATTTGTAAAGACCCTGGTGCTGGGTAAGATTGAGGGCGGGAGGAGAAGAGGACAACGGAGGATGAGATGGTTGGATGGCATCACCAACTCAATGGACATGAGTTTGGGTGGGCTCCGGGAGTTGGTGTTGGACAGGGAGGCCTGGTGTGCTGCAGCTCATGGGGCTGCAAAGAGTCGGACACGACTGAGTGACTGAACTGACTGACTGATCATGTGCTTTGTTATTGTAGTTCATTTGCTAAGTGCTGTCCCACTCTCTGTGACCCCATGAACACTTCCCTGTCCTTCACCATCTCCCAGAGTTTGCTCAACAAACTCATGTATGTTGAGTTGGTGATGCCATCCAACCATGTCGGCCTCTGTTACTCCCCTTCTTCTCTTGTCCTCAGTCTTTCCCAGCATCAGGGTCTTTTCCAGTGAGTTGGCTCTTCATATCAGGTAGCCAAAGTATTGGAGCTTCAGCTTCAGCATCAGTTCTTCCAATGAATATTCAGAGTTGACCTCCTTTAGGATGGACTGGTTGTATCTCCTTGCAGTCGAAGGGACTCTCAAGAGTCTTCTCCAACACCACAGTACAAAAGCATCATTTCTTCGGCACTCAGTCTTCTTTATGGTCCAACTCTCACATCTGTACATAAGTACTGGAAAACCCAGAGCTTTGACTATACAGACCTTTGTCAGCAAAATGATATCTCTGCTTTTAGTACACTGTCTAGATTTGTCATAGCTTTTCTTCCAAGGAGTGAGCGTCTTTTAATTTCATGACTATAGTCAGTGTCCGTAGTGATTTTGGAGTCTAAGAAAAGATCGGTCACTGCTTCCTCTTTTTCCCCTTCTGTGTGCCATGAAGTGATGTTACCAGATGCCATCATCTTTGTTTTTTAAATGTTTAGTTTTACTATGTGCTTAGGCTTCCTTGGGCTTACCTTGTGGCTCAGACGGTAAAGCGTCTGCCTACAACGCGGGAGAGCCCGGTTCAATCTTTGGGTCAGGAAGTTCCCCTGGAGAAGGAAATGGCAACCCACTCCAGTATTCTTGCCTGGAGAATCCCATGGACAGAGGAGGCTGGCAGGCTACAGTCCATGGGGTTGCAAAGAGTTGGACACGACGGAGCGACTTCACTTTCAGATGCTGCCATAGGCACAGGGACTGCGCACCTAGTACAGTGCTTTGCCCTTTTAGGGCCTCAATAAATGTGTGATGGGTTGACCAACTTAAAAACATGTAGAAAATAAAAACCATCTCACTGTCTAATAAAAACCAGTCACTTTTAGCAACTTAGAGCATAACAGCATTCAATTTTCCTACAATCAGATGTTTCATATGTTATGCAGCCCTAACCACTGTTTGTTTGAAGAATTTGGTCCTTCATACTTGAGCTAAGAGCCAGCAGCAGAACAAATAGGAAATATGGCCTGCACCCAGCCAAGCCCATAAAGTAGAGTGTTTGCAGACTGAGGTCTATGACATCAAAGAACTAATGGTCAGGTTGAGGTGCCTGCCTCAGCTCAATCCTTTTAGTCCTGGGGAACTTGGGATGGGTAACAGAAGGTAAAGTGCCTCTTTGCCCCTCCCATTTCCTCACCCTCTTCTCAATGGACTTTGGCTATGGCCTTTGAAGCTAGGTCTTCCCATTGGATTCTGCTTGGGTGCCGAAGAATTGATGCTTTTAAACTGTGGTGTTGGAGAAAACTCTTGAGAGTCCCTTGGACTGCAAGGAGATCCAACCAGTCCATTCTGAAGGAGATCAGCTCTGGAATTTCTCTGGAAGGAATGATGCTAAAGCTGAAACTCCAGTACTTTGGCCACCTCATGAGAAGAGTTGACTCATTGGAAAAGACTCTGATGCTGGGAGGAATTGGGGGCAGGAGGAGAAGGGGACGACTGAGGATGAGATGGCTGGATGGCATCATGGACTCGATGGACTCGATGGACTTGAGTCTGAGTGAACTCCAAGAGATGGTGATAAATAGGGAGGCCTGGCGTGCTGCGACTCATGGGGTCGCAAAGAGTTGGACGCGACTGAGCGACTGAACTGAACTGAACTGGGTATATTTAGGTAGAAAAACGTTTTGCATCCTGTGCTCAGATAAAATCTTTTTTCTTAATTTATGATTTAATTTTTAATATTTAGAGCAATAATCAGTTTGGACTTATTTTGATATATATGAAAGATATTTCTTTTAAACTTTCCTAAAATGTCTACCCAAGTGTCCTGTTTACCATTTAATAATCCAGCCTTTCCCTTTAAGATGCCCTCTTTATCTTACACTGTTTAGAGGTTTTGAATCACGAGAATAACCAATCTGTGTTTTAGAATACTGCAAGAGTTGGCTTAAAACTCAACATTCAGAAAACTAAGATCATGGCATCTGGTGTAATCACTTCATGGCAAATAGATACAGAAACAATGGAAACAGTGACAGACTTTATTTTTGGGGGGCTCCAGAATCACTGTAGATGATGACTGTAGCCATGAAATTAAAACGCTTGCTCTTTGGAAGGAAGGCTATGACCAACCTAGATAGCCTATTAAGAAGCAGAGACGTTATTTTGCCAACAAGGATCCATCTAGTCAAAGCTGTGGTTTTTCCAGTAGTCATGTATGGATGTGAGAATTGGAGTGTAAAGAAAGCTGAGTGCTGAAGAATTGATGCTTTTGAACTATGGTGTTGGAGGAGACTCTTGCGAGTCCCTTGGACTGCAAGGGGATCCAACCAGTCTATCCTAAAGGAAATCAGTCCTGAATGTGTATTGGAAGGACTGATGCTAAAACTAAAACTCCAATACTTTGGCCACCTGATTCGAAGAACTGACTCTCTAGAAAAGACCCTGATGCTGGCAAAGATTGAAGGCGGGAGGAGAAGGGGACAACAGAGGATGAGATGATTGGATGGCATCACTGACTTGATGGACATGAGTTTGAGTAAGCTCCAGGAGTTGCTGTTGGTGATGGACAGGGGAGCCTGGCATGCTGCAGTCCGTGGGGTCACAAAGAGTCAGTCATGACTGAACGAGTGAACTGAACTGCAAGAGAAAGAGTACGGCAAGAGATAGCTAAAGAATAGAATATTTGCTGCTAGAGCCCCACCAGAGGTTAATCTGAGAAACATAATGCATTGGTCCCTTTTTGGAGCACTTCCTCTGGCGGTGGGCACCGCTGCTGGGGTGGAGGAACAGCAGTGGTTCATGCAAAAAAAGCTGAGCTCTATAAAATGTGGTCTGTGGACTTCCAGGGCCCGAGGCATCTTCAGGGGGCCTGAAAGATAAAACATGCTTCCCTAAAAATACTAAGGTTATTTTACTTTTTCACTGTGTTAACATTTGCACTGATGGCACAAAAGCAATGGTGGGTTTTTATTTACCAGCAGTTTTCTGCTGATACCTTAGCACGAATCAATGCAGTGGCACCGAAGGGTGCCAATGTGTTCTTCTCTGTCGTGCACTAAAAGAGAAAGACGGAAGGAAGAAAAGCCAGCCGGTTTCAAAGAGAATGCTCTTGGTGAGGCAGTAATAATCATTCATTTTATTAAATTCAACCCTTGAGTATTCATCTCTGTAGTATTCTGTGTGACAGAATATGAGCTGCGCACAGCATATTTCTGTGTGCTGAAATACAATAGTTTTTCAGGGAAAAGCATCATGTGATTGTTGGGAGCTTTGAGCTGAAATAGCTGCTTTTTTTCACAGAACACTACTGCTACTTGAAGAAAGAGGACTGACAAATATCATTATCCAGACTTGAGTATTTGGTAGATGTTTTCTCTAAACTAAATGAAGTGAGCTTGTCACTTCAAGGATATCACCTGACTGTAATTGTTGCCAGTGACAAAATTTGAGTACTCAGGAAAAAAGTGAGAATTTTGGAAAACCTGTAAACCTGTATCCACACTCATTCTCCTCGTTTTTTTCTTACACTATGAGTTTGACAGTTTCTCCAGACTTGGTGACTTTCCTGATGAGATTACTGGTGATATTAATGAATATGAACTTTTTATATTCTATAATTAACTTTTTGAAGATCTGCCTGATTCAGTAAACTAGTACTTTTCAGATTACCCATGCGTGATGTTACAGTCATGCGGGTAAAGGGCCGTTCAGATACTTGTTTATTGGCTGCCCTGGGTCTTCGTTGCAGCAGGCGGGCCCTCTAGCTGTGGCACGAGGGCTCCAGAGTGCATGTGCGTGGGCTCAGTAGTTGCAGCACACGGGCTTAGTTGCTCCTTGGCACATGGGATCTCTGTTCCCTGACCAGAGGTTGAATCCGAGTCCCCTGCATTGCAAGGCAGATTCTTAACCACTGGAACACTGGGGAAGTCCCCAAAGAGCCATTTAAAGTACAAGATAGACTAATGGATTTTAGCATGACAGAGTGTGAATATTGATATGATTTCAGATTCCACATTGCAACTAACTCTTTTTTGGTCTCTGAATCGTGGGCAATTTATTTTTTTAACTGTGGTAAAATATGCACAACGTAACATTTGTTAACCATTATTAAGTGCATAGTTGAATGGCACGAAGTACATTTATATTATGCAATTATCACCACTCTCTATCTCCAGAACTCTTTTATCATCTCATACTGAAACTCTGTTCCCATGAAAAAATAATTCTCTAGTCCTCTCTTCCACCAGAGAGGATCTGAAGAAGCTATTAAAATATGGTTCCTTTTTCTATCTAAATATCTGGTGAAGATGGATTTTCTTCATATACTTCAATGAAAACAACTTTTCACAGCAGAGTGAATGCAGAAGCTGATATAAGTAATCTGTATTAGTTTCCCATTGTGTGTGCACTCTGTTGCAATGTCATGTCTGACTCTTATATGATCCCATGGGCTGTAGCCTGCCAGGCTCCTCTGTCCATGGGATTTTCCAGGCAAGAATACTGGAGTGGGTTGCCATTTCCCACTCCAGGGGATCTTCCCAACCCAGGGATCAAACACATCTTTTGTGTCTCGTGACCGGCAGGCAGATTCTCTGGTGACCACTGAGCCACCAGAGAAGTCCAACTATACCATAATTTAAAAAAAAAGAAGAAGCAAGTAGCAGCTTCTCCCTCATTCCTTTGACTCATTTGAGTCACCTCAGGGTGTGCCTACCATCCCAGACATTAAGGATACGTACAGACATATAAAATAAAAAAATAATAACACTCTTCTTTTTAAAACGTATGATTAAAAACACGTTACTATGCTAATATGTGATAGATTTCTAGTTGTTATTTTAAATGAATTAGTAAGTATTTTTAAAATTTAGTATCTAATAAAGTAAATATTGATAGATATAATCCACATAAACAACAGCTCTTTGGGCTCTTTAATAAATTTTTAACAGTATAAAGTGTCCTGGGAGAACTGTTAATATAATCAATCCCAATGGCAAACAGATTATGAACACCAAATAGCTGGAATTTTCTAAATGCCTTTTGTGACCCACAGAAATACAGTTTACGTTGTGGGCCAGTAAATATATACATGTGCGTATACGTATATGCACAGATGCATAAACAAGGCAAAAGTTTCATGAAGTAATTCTTATTCCTCTGTGTGTGTGTGTGTATGCTCAGTCGTGTCTGCACACTATTTTCTACTCAGTTGTTTTTCTTCTAAAAGTTCCTGGTCACAATCTAACACATTGATTCCATGAACCACTCAATAGGTCAGGACCTGAAGTCTGAAAATCCTGGCTAAGCATTAGAACCACTTGAAAAACACTTAAAAATATAGATTTCCAGGGCTGATAACTATTAACATGAAGAGGAAAGGTCAAGGGAAGAGGGAGTCTTATGTTTCTCCTCCCTTGAAGCACTCCTTTAAGAACATGGCTGGGCTGCTCGTTTTCTGAGATTAACTGATTATGACCTTCCCAACCCAGGGATCAAACACATCTTTTGTGTCTCGTGACCGGCAGGCAGATTCTCTGGTGACCACTGAGCCACCAGAGAAGTCCAACTATACCATAATTTAAAAAAAAGAAGAAGCAAGTAGCAGCTTCTCCCTCATTCCTTTGACTCATTTGAGTCACCTCAGGGTGTGCCTACCATCCCAGACATTAAGGATACGTACAGACATATAAAATAAAAAAATAATAACACTCTTCTTTTTAAAACGTATGATTAAAAACACGTTACTATGCTAATATGTGATAGATTTCTAGTTGTTATTTTAAATGAATTAGTAAGTATTTTTAAAATTTAGTATCTAATAAAGTAAATATTGATAGATATAATCCACATAAACAACAGCTCTTTGGGCTCTTTAATAAATTTTTAACAGTATAAAGTGTCCTGGGAGAACTGTTAATATAATCAATCCCAATGGCAAACAGATTATGAACACCAAATAGCTGGAATTTTCTAAATGCCTTTTGTGACCCACAGAAATACAGTTTACGTTGTGGGCCAGTAAATATATACATGTGCGTATACGTATATGCACAGATGCATAAACAAGGCAAAAGTTTCATGAAGTAATTCTTATTCCTCTGTGTGTGTGTGTGTATGCTCAGTCGTGTCTGCACACTATTTTCTACTCAGTTGTTTTTCTTCTAAAAGTTCCTGGTCACAATCTAACACATTGATTCCATGAACCACTCAATAGGTCAGGACCTGAAGTCTGAAAATCCTGGCTAAGCATTAGAACCACTTGAAAAACACTTAAAAATATAGATTTCCAGGGCTGATAACTATTAACATGAAGAGGAAAGGTCAAGGGAAGAGGGAGTCTTATGTTTCTCCTCCCTTGAAGCACTCCTTTAAGAACATGGCTGGGCTGCTCGTTTTCTGAGATTAACTGATTATGACCATCAAAGGACTGAGTCATGAGAGATACACGTTCTGGGTTCAGCATCAGGCAGTACGTTATTGTAGGCAGAAAAGTCTCCAGGCAAAGAGAAGGCGTTACTGAAATGTCCAGGGCTGTGCTTCTGGCTGCAGCTCTGAGCTTGCTAGGCTGTGCTTGGTGGATAGGACTGTACTGGGAAGAAAGCAGTTTTCAGAAATCCAGAGAAGTAGGATCAAGTCTCTGCCACAGAGGCAGGGCGGCCTCTGCAGCCGATGAGAGAAGGGCTCAAGTTCTGGTGCAACCTGGGGAAAGCCACAAACGATCTAAACCTCTGCCTCCTTACCTCTGAAGTGGGGAGAAAAGTGCCTGCCTGGCTGTGTCATTTGTGAGGGTCAGTAAGCTGCCCGGGCCTGGCGCACGGTGTAGGTTTTCCTAGACGGTAGGTGGTTTTCTTGCTGCTCTGGGCAGTGCTTTGCCGTGTGAAGTTGGCCAAGTCACTGAGCTCCTGGGTGTACACTGGACACAGCATGCTGCCTCATCTACCTCCCATGATTAGTGTGAAGGTCAAGTGAGAAAACGGGCAGAAGGAAGGAAGTGTGATGTGCTCTTAAGGGAAGGTGCCCAGAACAGAGCCTGGGGAACAAAGCCGATGCCAAGGGGACAGGCCCCTGGCCACCTAGAGGGCAGGTGAGCAGGTGCAGAGCAACACACATGCCTCCTGCCCCAGCCGGGGGCCTCTGAACACGTGGGGAGGGAGGTAGGAAACAAGCCCCTCGGGCTGCAGTGCTTCATCCATGTGCCTTCAGCCCAGCTCATCCCTGCCACCCAGCATCATGAAAATACTTCTACTCAAATGAGAAAACAGACTCCACAAGGTTAAATAGCTGGCCAAGGTCATACGGCTTGTAGATGAGAGTAGATGCCTCACTTGGGTAGCTGGGCTGCAGCAGCTGACGGACTCTAGCTGAGCCCCCCGTGACCACCAGGGGGCCTTCTGCAGACGAGGGGCTTGGTTCCCAGCACTGGCTTGTGTGAAGATGGCCCTGGGGTGAGAGCGTTAACACCTGTGACAGCACCTCTCCCCGCTCGCTCAGCTTGGCCAGCCGCCTCACTGTCACGGCACTAGGCACGAGAAGGGAAGAAAGGGTGAGTAGCGCCTCTCCCTACCATCCTTCCACACAGTGGATTCTAACTCTTTGCCTCTCTTTCACCCTGTCTCTCTCTCTGTGTCTCCTCATACACCCTCATGAATAGTTTCTACAACAGACAGCAGGTACTTGTCATCCTACACGATTATGTTCTTTCCAGTTGGTAAGAAACAACACTGATTCCATCATCTTCTCCATCTTTCCAGCTGCAATAAAATGGTACTTGTAGCACTCTCTACAAGAGACATCTCATCTCACCTCCAAGTATCTCCTGATACTGCTAAGCAAAGATGAGAGACATCTATGTGATAAGAAACCTTGCAACCATCCATCTCTAACATAACACATGGTTTTAGCACTAACAATTGCTCCAAAGTGCCTCCATCTCCTGTTGAGATGAAACCATTCAGACATGTGTTAGATTCAGGATGTGACAAAAGAGAATGTCCTGAGACCCCCGGAAAGAATAACCTAACAACAGTCAGGGTTCACAGTCCTGGCTGCACGGTGGAATCACCTGGAGAGCTTTAGGTGGATGCCTGGGTCTCACCCCACGTTTCTGATTTACTTGCCCTGGAGGGCAGCTGGTGCCAGAATATTTAAAAGCTTTTGCAGCAGGCTAACCTGCAGCCAAGGTTGAGAACCAGAGATCTAGATGAATAGGGAAATTGGGCTCAGGAACAATGATTAAAGGGCAGGGTCTGGTTATTTCAGAGGAAGGACGATGACAACTGCTCCTCAGTGTGTTCCATCGACTGTCTGGAAGACTGTCATGAACAACTGGCAGATCTTAATTTGAAAGTTCTTTCATAGTTTGCAAAGTATTTGATCTTATTTTAACTGCGCCACAATTCTGGGAAGCAGACAGGATGACATGCTTAGATGAGAAACAAGAGCCTCAGACAGCTGAGGGATTTGCAAAGAATAAATGGGAGAATCACTTTGGGAGAACCATCATCCAGGGTTTCCAGCAGCCCAAAAGTCCCAACGAGTTCATGTGCACTATTAAATGCCTTTGTCCTCTCTGAGGCAGAGCAAAATTTGTTCATGGGTAAAAGGCAGGAAATCTTTTAAGAGAAGATGAAGTGATGGAGAGAAAACCAACCAAATGGAAAGATCCTCAGAAAGCAGATTAACGAGGAGCTGTTTTCCTACAAGGGACAAAGAGCAGTGGTTATTGTTTTATTTTCTCCTGTGTATATAGGGCAAAAGATTGATATGGCAACAGAACGTTAGATAATTGAAGGAACTTTCTAGTTTTCTCATCCATAATACCATCAGCTGGAGCCAGGTGCACGTAGGATCTGTAATCCCGAGAACTCTGGCTTCCGTTCCAGGCGGGCCACTGGCCTGTAACCTGCGACAATATAACCCTCTTCCTCCCAGGGTCATAGACAAATGAGATAAGGTGGGTAAATGGTAAAGGGAAACCACGCAAAGGTTAGTAGTAGTGGTGGTGTTAGTCGCTCAGTTGTGTCTGGCTTTCTGTGGCCCAGTGGACTGTAGCCTCCCAGGCTCCTCTGTCACGGGATTCTCCAGGCAAGAGCACTGGATGGGTTGCCATTCCCTTCTCTAGGGGGTCTTCCCGACCCAGATTCTTTCCCGTCTGAGCTACAGGGAAGCCCTGGATTAGTTTAATAAAGGAATTTTCTTGATGAAGAAGCCATTTCTATTCGTAGCAATAATGTTGGACTGGCTCATTTGGGCAAAGATGTATTTCTCACATCCATAAGGCCACACGTTGGAGCAGCTTCTTTGCCTACTGGCTTGATTTCTTTTCTGCCCAGGAAAGGCTGACCTCAATCCACGCTGCCCTGTGTTCAGGATCCTGGATACTTGGTGAGAGCCTCGCAGAGGCCCCCAGCCCCTCACCAGCAAGCAGGAGCCGAAAGCAGTTCTAAGCTGTTAGCCTCAGGATTCTGGCTACAGGGAGAGAAATGGCTTGTTCTGGGAGTGGAATCCTCCCCGCACGGCACCGAACGCTAGCTGGGAGGGGAGACGGCTGGAGGACTGCCAGCTGCTGGGCTCTGGGAATGCTGCATTTGTTCCAGCAAGGGAACTGGAACTGGAATGCACCACAATCAGATGTGCTAGAGAACACTGCCCAACTTTGGTCAGTTCCTGAATGCGTTCCTTTGTTCAAAAACAAAAACAAAAACAAAACCCATGGACATTTTTAGAAACTTTAAAAAATAATCTTGCTATTTCTTCCTTGATTATGATACAGTCATGATGTTTAGTCATTGTTTTTATTTTTAGATTAGCATCTTACTAAATATAATAAGGCTAACTTGATATAATGCGTAATAATATTCATAAGGAAACAGATGCCAGTTTCTCTATTTAACAAGTGATGCAAGGTGTTAAACTGATTTTAAATAACTGTCTAAAAATGATTTGTCATTTAGGTTGAATGAATTTTCAAATAACATATTGTGTTTTGTTAGAGAAACACATGAATGTAAGAAAGACTGACAATATTTAGTTATACAAGAATTTTTATATAAATAGTTCTTTATCCTGAAAAAAAATGACAGACTGAATTTCACTATGTGTTGATGGCATTAAAAGATAATTTTTTCATTACCTACTGTTAGAATTCTTGAGATTTCCTTTCAGTTATTTTGACAAATTTTAGTGTTTTGTTTCTAAATGGCAAGAAAAGAGGACAAGGCTTACAGTTACCATTTGCATGAATGTCTCAAAAAATAAGATACATAAATGTGAAGAGTATTTTCACCAAATGAAAAGTCAAATCACTTTTGACAAATTATTGTCATTATTATTTTTGATGTTATTTTCCAAGATATTAGAAAATCTTGGTTGCTCTGGAAGAACTTTAATCAGAAGAATAAAACAGGATCTGAGTAAAGAGCATCCTTAGGCTAATTTGCAGAATTGTTATCATTTATGTGCCATCATTAACTTACCACACACTAACACTCATGTTTCATAATCACTCTTTCTAACCAACACTTTTATTGTGGAATTAAATAAACACTATATGACCATGAATAAAACAAACTACTTGATTAGATCCTCATTCAAAGAAATAAACTGTAAAGATCATTGGCTGGGAAAAGCTAAAGAAATGTCAATGTGGTTTGGGCATTAGATAATACTAAAGAATTACTTAATTTGGGGAGGAGTGATAGTCTTCTACTATAGTTACACAGGAAATTTTTCTTACTCCTTTGCAGTGCATCCTGAAGTATTCAGGGGCAAAATATTATGACGTCTAGGATTTACTTTTAAATACTTCACCAAAAAGTAGAAAAGCAAATATGGCAACATGTTATCAACTTTTAAGCCTTGGTGATGGACATAAGGAAACTGCATACACTTTCCTTTCTACATTTCTGGACCTGAAAATGTTCATAAGGCCAAACAAGTGAAAAACAAACAACTCAGCAAAGAAAGTGTTACCAGAAAGTGGTTCTCACACCCACTGACTCCCTCTAGTGGCCAGTGATGTTGAGCTGAGTGCAAAGAAGCCGCCCAGTCTGGAGCAGACTCAACCCATCTCCTCCAGATACCACACTCACAAGGAGACTCTTAAACTATTTTGTTCTTTCATTTGTTGTCACTGGGTTTATAAAACCAGAAATTTAAGTCTCGTTACTCCATTTAATGACGTGAATCCAGAGGAGTAACTTATGGGCCCGAGTGCCGCCAGCTGGGGCTTCCTCCAGTAGGTGACTGGGGTCTGAAGCTGGTGGGGGTCAGTCTGTCTTGACTGAGGTGGGCAGGAAGGGTTTTCATGAGAGGCCAAAGTCTGTTTATACCAGTTGTTCTTGTTGTTATGATTAAAGTACACACAAAAAATAAAACATAAGTGCAGAACTCCCATCAGACAGCCCACACATGTCACCAAAAACGTGAACACAGCTTCGGTCTACATTAAAAGTTTAGCAATTGAACGAACGTCTTTGTGTCTTAGAATATGTAAGATATTTTAGATGTGTATGTTTATGTGATTCTCAACTTTCACCAATCGTGTTCATAAGTCAAATAACTCTTTCATCCTGTTAGCATTGGAATGAGAGGTTTTCCACCATCCTATAATTCTCTTTTTCAGATCTGAGTGAAAATATCCAAAACCAGATCATAAAAAGAACTTTTTTCCCACTAAGTTTGGTCAGGGAATATACAGATTTCCCCCTACTGGTGAACTGTCTCCTGGCATTTTATTTAGACCTGGGCCTCCCAGCTGGCACTAGTGGTAAAGAACCTGCCTGCCACTGCAGGAGACAAAAGAGACACAGGTTCAGTCCCTGGGTCAGGCGGATCCCCCGGAGAAGTGCATGGGGAGAATCCCTTGGTCAGAGGAGCCTGGCAGGCTGCAGCCGTAAGGTGGCAGAGAGTCAGACAGGGCTGCGGTGACTTAGTGCACACAATATTAAAGCCCACTTGTATTT
The DNA here is from genome assembly GCA_006408675.1 of Madoqua kirkii. Taxonomy (NCBI): domain Eukaryota; kingdom Metazoa; phylum Chordata; class Mammalia; order Artiodactyla; family Bovidae; genus Madoqua; species Madoqua kirkii. Next base: position 30,020 of record SJYC01047722.1, on the reverse strand, counting down.
TCTGAGCACACACTGATAATTGGGGCCAGACATGTTCCCCACCCATCCTCCACCCACCCAACTTCAGCCCAGAGTGTGTGGGGAGGCTGCCTGGACTTCCACGTCTGCCACTGTTGATCCATGCACTGGATAATCATATGCCCATCACCAAGATCTAACTGGTTAGAAATGGAAGGACAGTGAAGCCTGTGGGGAGGTTCTGGAATATATCACTTGGGAACCTTGAGGTCAGTTACAAGTCTGGACATCACTTCTCAGAAGAAAGTCAAACAGCAGGCACAGCCAGGTACAGAAGGGACCCTGGAGTCAAACACCTGACTTTCTGGAGCAGCAAGTCCGAAGGCCTTGAAGCTTAGCTTCTGGAAGTTTCTGCTGGGGACTGGCCCCTCCCACGTGATGACACTATGGGGTGGGGTAATAGCAACCCACCTCTGCCCCCAGCTACTTCAGACCCCCACACCAGTGCCAAGGTAAGAGATGGGTCAGACCACAGGCAGGTGGAGATCAGCCCTGGGCCTTTCCCATTATAGTCCAGGACTCACAGAATCAGGGGCAGAGACACCTGTGTAAGGGAACAAGCTCACCACCAGAGGGGATCAGGCTGCAGTTAACGGTGGCAGAATCCCACCCTCTTCTGAGCCTGTTACCTCATTCACTAGTTGAGGAGAGTGGACCGGTGGTCCCTTCCAGCTCTGCCCACCCACCAGGCTGGAACCCACTGGCTGTGGTGGGGTGCACGACAGTCACCGGCAGAGAATGACCACCAGCCAACAGGTCGTCCCTCATCACTATCCAGGGAGTGGGGGTGATGGGACATCCTTAAGTTGGAGTGAGAACTCATGACTTGGCAAAAGGCAGGGCCACTCTTCCGTTCCAGATAGAAGCAGGAGATGGGGAAGGGGTGGTGGTCTGTCTGCCGAGACCCCCAAAAGTCTCTGCGGGGGCAGGGAAAGACCACTTGAGCAGGGGAGCAGAGGGCTCTGGATGCAGCTCCAATTCCTGACTCCAGGCCTGGCAGCCAGTGGGAGAGGCCTGGCGGGGAGGGGTTGCTCTGTCTTACAGGCATATCTTGGGATGGGCGGTCATTTTGGCCCCACATCAGGGTCGGGACAGAGTGGGGAGGTTCCAGGACTTGGGATGGTCCAGGTCTATCATACCCTCCCAGAGGGGCCCCGCCCCGGGGAGGGAAAGCAGGATCAGTCCTCCTTCAGTGCCCGGAACTCAGGCAGGCTCCAGGCCCGCAGCGGCGGCGTGTCCCGCTCCACGTCCTCGGAGATGGTGTGGATGTCGCTGGCGAAGGGGGTGATGCGCGCTCGGCTCCTGAAAGTGGCCAGGTTGCCTCGGGGGGCCCGCAGGCTCCACTGGCGGGTCAGCCGTTGCGCCTCCTCCTCCTCTTCCATCCTCTCCAGGACCTCCTGCAGCACCGAGCGGAAGAGCCGGGACACCTCCTGCACCTCTGGCTCCTGCTCCGCCACCAGCTGCCGGAACCTGGGTGCAGGGGGCCAGAAGACAACGCAGGGCTACAGTGGGTGCAGCAGCACACGACCCCAAGGGCGTCCCTGCGCCCCACCCCCTCCCACCCTCCACAATAGGAAATTCCCAGCTTCTCCCCTTGCCCACTTCTTCTGAATCAGAAATCCACGCCACCTCCTGACGCTCCAGCCCATCCTGAGGTCCACCCTTGCCACTCCTGGCCTCCATGAGACTCAGCTTCCCCATCTGTAAACTGAGGTCACAGCTACTTTGTGTGTGTGTGTGTGTGTGTGTGTGTGTGTGTGTGTGTGTGTGAGATTAACGCGCTAAAATAGGGAAAGATACCGGTAGCTGCTTTGGGTTATCGATGTAGTGAGAGGAGCCCATTGGGGTTTTTCTGGCCTCACTGGCCAGCGAGATCTCCCAGAAATGTACATCCGGTGGTGTCACCGCCCTGTGATGGTCCTTCCATGGCTCCCCGCCACCTCCTGGCTGAGGGTGCCAGCTGTTTGGTTCTGCTCATCAGTCTCCTGGCTACTTCCTGTCTGCGCTGCAGCCGGGAGGGCGGTTCCCCAGGGCCCCAGGGTCTCCGGGATTCCTGCGTGTGTTCCCAAGCTGTTTCCTGTGTCTCCAAGGTTTCTCTGGCTTGGAGCTCCAGAAACAACCACCGCTAGCAAGTTCATGTAATATCTGGTTTCCTGGTGTGACCCCAAACAGAGTTTTTTTTTTTTTTCCAGACCGTGGTTTCTATTGCAAATAAACGTGCGTTCTTTTCTGAAAAACGCCCCCAAAGCTCACGTGCCTTTAGGAGCTGCCTCCTGCCTCCCTCAGCCTCTAGCACTGACCTGGCAACCGTGGCCTCTTTCTTCCTCCTGCCTTGCTCCTTGTAATCCCTGCTCATCCAGGCCCATGCTCCAGTTCCGCCAGATTATTAGTCCCTGGGGCTCCAGGCCGTGCACCTCTGGAGCCAGGGAGTGTCCCTGCTCTTGCCTTGAGGGGAGTTACCTGAGGATGTCTGGAGTTACCTGAAGATGTCTGAAGTAACTCAAGGACGGTGGGGAGTTACCTGAGTTACCGGAGGGTGTCTGGGTTTACCTGAGGGTGTCTAGAGTTAGATGAGGACGGTGGGAGTTGTCTGAGTTACCTGAGGGTGTCTAGAGTTAGATGAGGACAGCGGGGAGTTGTCTGAGCTACCTGAGGATGTCTGGAGTTACCTGAGGGTGGTGGGAGTTACCTGAGTTACCCGAGGGTGTCTGGGTTTACCTGAGGATGTCTAGAGTTAGATGAGGACGGTGGGGAGTTGTCTGAGTTACCTGAGGATGTCTGGAGTTACCTGAGGGTGGTGGGAGTTACCTGAGGGTGGTGGGAGTTACCTGAGTTACCCGAGGGTGTCTGGGTTTACCTGAGGGTGTCTAGAGTTAGATGAGGACGGCGGGAGTTACCTGAGTTACCTGAGGATGTCTGGAGTTACCTGAGGGTGGTGGGAGTTACCTGAGGTACCCGAGGGTGTCTGGGTTTACCTGAGGGCGTCTAGAGTTAGATGAGGACGGCGGGAGTTACCTGAGTTACCTGAGGATGTCTGGAGTTACCTGAGGGTGGTGGGAGTTACCTGAGGGTGGTGGGAGTTACCTGAGTTACCCGAGGGTGTCTGGGTTTACCTGAGGGTGTCTAGAGTTAGATGAGGACGGCGGGAGTTACCTGAGTTACCTGAGGGTGTCTGGAGTTGCCTGAGGGTGGTGGGAGTTACCTGAGGTACCCGAGGGTGTCTGGGTTTACCTGAGGGCGTCTAGAGTTAGATGAGGACAGCGGGAGTTACCTGAGTTACCTGAGGATGTCTGGAGTTGCCTGAGGGTGGTGGGAGTTACCTGAGGACGGCGGGAGTTACCTGAGTTACCTGAGGGTGTCTGGAGTTACCTGAGGGTGGTGGGAGTTACCTGAGTTACCTGAGGGTGTCTGGAGTTACCTGAGGGTGTCTGGAGTTGCCTGAGAACGGCGGCGACTTACCTGAGGATGGCGGGCCCACAGTAGGCCGGGTGGATCCTGGCGCAGACGGCCTCCAGCTGCAGCCTCTCGCCGGGGCTGAGGTCGTAGGCGGGCCGCGGCGCGCGGGCCAGCCAGCTGTAGTCCACGCGGGTGCAGACCTTCCTCACCGCGTGGCTGCGCTCCCGCTGCTGCCGCTCGGCCTCGCGCATCTGCCCGGCCAGCTCCACCATGAGCGTCTCCAGCACCATCTCCGCCGGGCTCCGCGATGCCGGCCGGGGCGGCGCCCCGTTCCCGCGGAGCCAGGGCAGCAGGGACATGGCCCCAGGCCCTGCCGGGGCGGGGCAGGGGCGCGTCTTCTCAGCCCCTCTCAGCCAAGGTGGGGGGAACGGGGTGGGGCGCGGAGAGCGGAGGCTGAGTGAGAAGACCTCCCCCTTCACAGCTGGGCGGCCTCGGGTAAGACGCTTAACCTCTCTGAGCAATCGTTTCTAAGTCTGTAAGACAAAGTCGTGGTGTTGTGAGAAGCAGTTGTGAATTAACTTGGAAAGCTCCAAGCAGTGCATAAAAGTAAGACAGTCTCACGGCCATAAAAGTCTCTAAAGCGTCTAAGGCGTCCAGATGATCGAACTTCCAGATCCTTCAAAGATGGAAACGTACTGTTAAAAATAAGGCAACAGGCCCCAAATGGAGTCCTTACGCTAAGCCCCCTGTCACCAAACCAAGACTTAGTTTCCCCTCTCGCAGGAATCACTTGATCAGGACTAGTTAAGTAATCTGCCTGATACCCCTCTGCCAGCCCCTAAAGGATAATAACTGCAGCAACCAATTTGCTTTTTTTGCTTTAACATCCTTGTTCCCACTCCCTTCTGACTGTAAAAGTATTTCATTTGGTACAGTTCCTCACAGCTCCTTGATATTTGCTAGATTTGAATAGACTATTTTTTTTGCTCAAATAAACTCTTTAAAAAATTTACTATGCCTCAGTTTACCTTTTAACATGCTTTGTGGCTGAACATAATCTTATCCCTATGGTTTAAGGGGAAATAAACACACACATTCAGAACAGATGTTTTCATAACAGGAAATGCCCCCAATCTGTTGCTTGAAAAAAGCTGAAGATTGTATGGGACTGATATTGTCCTGTAAGTGATACAGCTTACCCACCATTTATTCATTTATTCATCATTCATCAGCAGAAGCATTAATCAAGCACAGTGTACACATCTGCGGAGGAACAACAAGCATGATAGCATGTCTGGATGTTGCTCTCCAGCAGATACAAGACTCGATGAGTAAAAGCCATAATTAAGTGGAAAGAGGTAAATGTGACTGGTGAAGCATGAAGTCAGTATTGCTGGGGTAGGGATGGGGAAGGAGTGACTCTGGATGATGAAAGGCGTTTTGAAAAGTTTTGTGGATGAGAGAAGGCTGAATGGTGAGTGCAGCCTTCAGACACACGGACTGATGGAGCAGATATCCCAGGTACCATCCTGCCATGGTACAAGGTAAGATGTGTGCAAGAAGCATCAGGTGTGACAGGGATCCTAACTCATCATATTCCCACCGGGTCTTGCTCAGTATAGGTTTGGTGAATGACTGAATGACTAGATGGATGGATAAGTGAATGATGGATGAACACGTGAGTGCGTGAATGGACTGCCAACTCAGGCATGCCCTGCTGCCTGCTGGAAGTGGGTCTGTGCCTCTGACAACAGTGAAGGTGAGCTCCATTCCTGGGCTAAAACCTGAGCTGGGTCTTTGAGGAGGCTCGCCTCCCCTTCCTATGCCCTTCTCCCCTCCAAGGAGCTCCCCCTTGCATGCAGCAATGGTCTTATTCCTGCCTAGACCCTCTAGATGCAGACAAAAGCGGTTCAATGAACTCATAACAACATGGTGATGAGGCACGCGTCACCTCCTGAAGACACATCTTTTTTTAGGCAGCCTTCCTGCCACCCTGCACCAGAGAGGGTTAGCCCATAGAAATGAATTGTTGATGGTGGGGAATCAAACACAAATGGGAAATTATTGTGGGGTATCAGTAGCTTCCGGGAGTGGCACAAATCAAGCTTCCTACTTGCCCATGGAGAAAACAATGACTTCTCTTAGCAACCACTGTAATTAAGAAATATAATAGTGTTCATCCTCCACTTAGTCTGAGTGTATCACCATCATGGAGGCCTCAGATTACATATCCTGATGCCTTCTGGGAGGCTGGGAGGGAAGAAGAGACCATCAGACTGTGCTATTGGGATCAGGAGCAGTTAGCACTTTTCCTTCTCGATCTTCGCTGCTTTATATGTCCAGATTCATGTAGTTGAACAATAGTGTGGGGAAAGGCTGAGAGAGAGGAATGGGTTCTACTCTTCTGAGAGCCCTGAGGCCCCAGGAATCTCTGCCTAAGGCCAAGGGATCTGATCAGCCAAGCAGAGAGATGCTGTAACTGAATGTGTTATTTTTTCCTGGAGTGCTTGTGTTTTTAAAAGAACACAAGTCAGGACTTTTCTGATGGTCCAGTGATTAAGAGGCTGCGCCTTCACTGCAGCAGACATAGCTTTGATCCCTAGTTGGGAGGATCCTGAGATAAACTATCAGAGTTCAGATATGGACTCTGAACCAGGCAAACCAAAATGACTGGCCAAAGGAAACACGGAAGAAATGCCCCATAAAAGTAGTTCAAACTACCACAAGGGTGCGCCTCAGGGACTCTCTCTCAGTTTGTCCATGTGTCTGTACATAGGAACTATACTCTTTTCTTCCAAATAAACACTTGTTTCAATACTTTCCATCTTTGACGGAGTTCTTTTCTGCAAAGCTGAAAGGCCACGGCCTTGTCACTGACCACGAGTCTAGTGGCTAGAATTTGGTGCCTTCATCGCTGTGCCCTGGCTTCCGTCTCTGGCCTTGCTTCAAGTCGCTGCAGGCCGAGGCTACCTGAGATCAATTAGATACCATAACACCGTGCATGGGGTCTCTGAGCTGTACAAGGACCTGTCTGCCCCCTTGCCCCCCAAATGTCAGCCTCAAAATATAAGTAGAGATCTAAAAATTGAATTAATAAAAATTTCAAATTTAAGTAATGAAACTTCTTTCTACATTTTTATTATAAAATAATTATAATGTGAATTCATTTGATGATGTTTGAGGTGATGTGGAGCGAGGCCTTCAATACCAAAGGGGTCTAGATTGAAGATCTTCGCATCATCCTAGATTTAAAGCCTGGGGTGCTTAAAGGCTTTCAACAATTCCTGATTATCCTCAAGATTAGACTCTGACCCCTTAAGTGGCTTCAAGGCCCTTTATCATGTGGCTCCTGTTTACCTCTTCAGCTTCATGTCTCACCAAACCTGCCCTTACCCCTAAACTCCCCTAACACCCTCCCCAACCCCACCCTCCATCCCCTTAATGCACCCTGCTGCCTCTTGCTTTTAGGGCTTTGTACATCCTCAGTTCCTGAATAAGCCCCACCTCAGCTCTTAGCTCATACCCTTGTTTCCTTTAGGAGCCTTCTGCATCCTCCCTGACCAGGCTCCCAGGTATTCTGTGCTTTCCCCATCATGGCATGGTCGAACACGGCACAGCGAACCATGATGGCCTCTCTGTGCCTCTCCAGCCAGAGCGAGGACCCAGGTCTTAAGCATCATCCTACCCAGGCCCCAGAGCCAGGCACAGGGTCTGGCCCAGAGCAAGTGTTCAGTGTGTACTCAGTCGCTTTGATCCTCTTCTACTCTTTGCAGCTCCATGGACTGGAGCCTGCCAGGCTCCTCTGTCCTTGGAATTCTCTAAGCAGGAATACTGGAGTGGGTTGCCATGTCCTCCTCCAGGGGATCTTCCTGACCCAGGGATCGAACCCACATCTCCTGCATTAGCAGGTGGGTTCTTTGCCACTAGCACCACCTGGGAAGCCCCAGTGTTCAACAAACATCCATAATAAATGGAGTGATACTTGCTTTCTAACTTGTTTGAATAAATATCAGAGTAACGGATAGAGTTGCCCTGTGGGGCTTTAGTCCTTGCTGTGTGTGTGTGTATGTATGTGTGTGTAGCTGGGCTAGAAATCTAGCTAGACAATCCCTTCCCATTCCAAAATTTCTCCCCCTTCCTAAGGCCCATTTTGAAGGATTCATTTTTGGGTCAAGCACTGCCCTCCTTAAGAGCATTTGTTTTTTTCTTAGTCTGGAATTACATTTAGGTTGAAAGGAGAATGGTCTGGTCTTGGAAGGTCTTCCTGCAGTGGGGAGAGACATACAGAAAGAGGAGGTGGGAAAACCCTACAGATAACTTATGTCTCCAGGAAAACTGTCCTCTTAACATCCACTCCAGGCCTGGTGGGGGCCCCAGGCTTGAGCAGCAGGCCCAGGCTCCCACTGCAAGGGCCTTGGGGCAGTGCTGCAGATGGAGGCTTGCATATCATATGTTAAAATATTCACAAATTACAAATGAAGCTAACGAACTATTCAATAAAATAGGTTCTCTCCCTTTCTTGTCAAATAAACCTTCATAACAACTGGGAGGGTCTGATCCAAGTGAGAATTCTTGGACTCTGTGGAGTTCTTCGCTGGTACGTGGAGATGTGGATTGAGCCAGTTCTTGGCCCTTAGCCTGTCCCCTGTTTCTAGTCACACCCCGAGGGGCCTTGCAGACATGCAGGGAGACGCCGAGCTTCATGTCCAGGCCCACCCACATCCCTGCCAACAGGGCCTCTTAGCCTCCCTCAGACCTAGGGTTGCTCACACGGTGATGTGGCTGGAGGTGTCCTGCTCCAGCTCTGGAAGTGGGCGGGTGACTGTCCAGGCAAGGATTTCTGGATCTCAGCACCTAAGGCCTGACCTGGAGGGGATGTGACCTCGTGGTGGGCACATCTCTAGACTCCCCCAGACTCCTTGCTCTGGGTTGGGGAGGCCAGAGTGCAGACCAGAATGGGGCGGGGGCCCTCTTCCGAGGTGGAAGCCTGTGCCCCTGACCCAAGTCGGCTGCCGGTAACGGGGTGCTCAGCCCACGGCTGATGGCAGGGCCTGGGCGGGGATCCCGCCTGAGCCCCAGGCACAGTGGGCTCTCAGTTTCTCTGGCCCAGGGGCTGGGTTCTCAGAGGGTGGAGAGGGCTGGGGTGTTTTGAATTTTCTCCTCCCCTAATCCCCTGCCTCCCAGCCCAGGCTTGAGGCTCTGACAGAGACAAGGCTTCTGCCGGAGCTATATCTGTCACGGGTGCCAGCTGTTCTCCTGGAGGCTCTCCAGCAGGTCTGATTAAGTTCTTAAGGGCAGAGGAGGGAGGGAGGCTCAGATGGAGGGAAGGAGGGAAGACATAAGGGAGAGGGGGAGAGGTAGAGGGAAGGAAGGAATGCAGAAACAGAGAGGCAGGCAGACCAGACCATGCCAGAGGTGGCTGGTTGGCTTATCCCTGGGCCTCCCCGGGACCTGAGTCTGTGTTGGGAAGCACCTGATGCCAGGTTGTGGTCTGATTAAGACTAAAGACACCCAGAAGGCTCATCAGAACTGCTGCTAGGTGGTCTTGCCCAGTTGGATTCTGGCCCTCCCTTGCGTTGGATTAACCCCATGGCAGAGCCAAACTCCCAGCTAAAGCCCTCGATCCCGCTCAAATCCTGCCAAGTGACTCCAGGGCCTTCCCATGAGGAATATCTGCTTCCTGTTCGGGCAACAGCACCTGCAATCTGCATCCAACACACAAGTATTGTTTGAATCTGTGTTTTTAAAACATTAGGACATCTGGGAAAATCTGAGTGTGAGCTGTATGAGGAAATGGGTGTTGCTTTTCTCGGGTATAAAAATGGTAATTATGGTTCTTGGGGAATCTTGACAAACAGTGCAATCTTGGGAGGCAATGCTGGAGTGTTCCTGGCTGAGTGTCAATGATTGTCTACAAGGTCTTACATTCCAGTCATTCAGATGACGCTGCATGTCCAGGTACACACTTGCATTCAGGTAGGGTAAAATACTAACAGTCACTTTGTCCAGGGGGAATTTATGGCTGTTTTTTTGCACTATTATTCCAATTTTATTGCGTGTTTGAGCGATTCATAATTTACAAGTTGGAATACATCTGGCTCAAAGCTCACTTCTTGGAGGAAGCCTTCTCAGTCTATTCTGTCTAGTAGTTGACTTGCCCCTCAGCACCTCTGCCCACAGTTTAGACCTGACTCGTGAGTGGTGCTATGGTGTTTCTCCACAGCTGGGGGTGGTGTTGAGGTAGTGAACGGTGGCTTGTGCTAGGAGGCTCTGGGTGGGCAAGACTAAAGCCCAGGCCTGAATTCTGACTCATAACGTGGTTGCAACTCAGTATACATGGGTGGGGGTGTGTGCAGTGTACCTGTCCCTGTGCAGGTCTGGGGCTCCCTCCAGGAGCGTGCATTCAAGACAGGAGTGGGCACAAGGAGACACGCCATCTCTGTGCTGTCTGGAAAGGTGCTGCCATCCAGTGAGGGACAGACCACTGCCCTTTGGTTCCTCACCAGCTCAGGTGAGGCAGGCTGGTGTAGCAGGGAGAGCCAAGGTTTTAGCAGAGAAATCCTAAATTCAACTCCTATGCCCTTCTGCTCCCACACTATGCTGCCTTCCAAGTTACCTTCATTGCTCCAAGTTTCCCCATCTGTAAGACGGGGGTAACAAGGTACCTGCTTCAAGTTACTGTGAAGACTAAATAAGGTAATGTGGGCTTCCCTGGTGATACAGTGGATAGGAACCTGCCTGCCAAGACAGGGGACGTGTGTTCCATCCCTGGTCCAGGAAGATTCCACATGCCTTGGAGCAACTAAGCCTGTGTGCTGCAACTGCTGAGGCTCACACACCTAGAACTCAGGCTCAGCAACAAGAGGAGCCACTCCACTGAGAAGCCCACGCACCATAAGGGTAGTCCCTGCTCGGCACAACTGGAGAAAGCCTGCGTGCAACAATAAAGGCCCAGTGCCGTCGAAAATAAATAAATTTAAAAGCTCTCACAGCCAATTTAAAAAAGCAAGGTAATGTCCCTTTAAGTGCTTTGTAAACTAACAAGAAGTTGGTTGGTCTGGGTCTGTGACTGTCCCTTGGTGCAAGGGCTTCAGGAGAATTCAGAGTTTTAAAACTTGGATAGAAAAAAAAAAATCTTTATCTCCTCTATCTTTAACTGAAATGTGATATTTTTGTCAGTTATGAATACTGGCCCCCGACTACGGCAGGGTCAGTACACCTGGGGCGGTTTTATCTCCCTCAGAGGTCAGATTCTTTTTTCATAATACTTTAAAGTTGTTATTCTTGAAATATGGTTTGTGCTCATCAGGGCTATGAAATAGTACTCGTTAGCCCTGCCACTAGAGTTTACTATTTTACATGTGGCTACAGGGCTTCCCTGATAGCTCAGTTGGTAAAGAATCTGCCTGAAATGCAGGAGACCCAGGTTTGATTCTTGGGTCAGGCAGATCCGCTGGAGAAGGGATAGGCTACCCATTCCAGTATCTGTGGGCTTCCCTGGTGGCTCAGCTGGTAAAGAATCCACCCGCAATGCAAGAGACCTGGGTTCAATCCCTGGGTTGGAAAGATGCCCTGGAGAAAGGAAAGGCTACCCACTCCAGTATTCTGGCCTGAAGAATTCCATGGACTGTATAGTCCATGGCGTCTCAAAGAGTTGGACATGACTGAGTGACTTTCACAGAGGCACGTATATACTCAAATTGCTTCTTTAAAATATTTCAAATGAAGTCCAGTTTCAGGGAAAAAGTGTTCAATAGCTGCATTTCAATACAGCGGTTTCTTTTGTAATTGCGAGAACTTAGTTGTACGCATTGAGGAACATTTCACTGCGAATGCGTCCACAGGCTTTACACACTTCCAAAGGGTCAAGGACCCTTGGCTTGGGGCAAACCTGACCCGTCCAGCTCCTGACTTGCTGGACCTTGGCACTGGGAGAGCTGTTGAAGGGAGAACTCAGGGGTGGAGTCTCGCGTCCCAGCAACCTCTCGCCTGTTCTGGGGCTGCGCTCCCCAAGTCCTTTGTCTTCCATTCTCTGCTCTTCCTTTCCCTTCCTTTCTGCTTCATTATCCTCCCACCTCACAAGCTCTGAGCCTTCCCTTCATTCTATTTTTGAACACCCCTGAGGATAATGTCTTTTCCGTGGCTCCCTGGGGGACACTGGCACCAGCTGTAGCTTGTTGATACGCTGGAGAAAGGAGCCCCATCCCTTGAGGGCAGGAGGAGTCTGGTTCCTGGCAGTTAGCACAGGAGGGGACCAGGGGTGTCTCTGTGGTGGGAACAATGCAGGGTGTGCCCGTGAAACAGGCAGCAAGGCTCTGACCCACCCTCGCCCCCCACCAGAGGTGTAAGAGACCATCTGCCTCTGGTGGGCACCGAGGCCCCCAGCCTCTCACCATCCAGGGAAGGACCATGCACTTTCTGCCAGGAAGCTGTTTTCTCTGGACAAAATTGCCCACCCAGGCCCCACCTCTAAAGCTGAGCCCTACCAGCTGAGCTGGGCATCTGCAGGCTGGGGCAGGGGCTGCCCTGTGTGTCCCCCAAAACCCATGAGCCCAGAGCAGCACCTCTAGAGTGCAGGCTGTGAGGCTTTGTGGGTGTCGGCCCCAGAGAGGGGCAGAGGCCTCCAAGAAGCAGGTGCAGAGAGTCTGTGTTCCCTCCGCCGACCCACCTTCCTCCCAGCCTTATTTTTGCCAAGACCAACTTCACAGAGTACAAATTAACTTTATTTCTTTTTGGCGTCATAGAAAAATAGCCTGTAATCCACCAAGCCAGGCGGGACTCAACCAGTCCTGTGGGCCTCTGCCCACCCGAGAAACATCTGCTCATCTTTTAAGATGCTACAGCCTGCCCCTCACTGGCCCCCAGAGGCTAGCAGAGCTCTCGTCGCAGCATCTCTAACAAACATACGTCTCTCTTCTTTGGTTGTAATTCTCGCTCCCTGACTCGGCTATGAGCTCTATGAGGAGAAGAGCTTTGTTGAATCTGTTGAATCTGTATCTGTTGAATCTGCTGGGAGGCAGTAGGCCCTAATGAGTGGTTCCTGAGTGAATGAATGGACAAATGAAGAAATAAGGCAGTCAGTCCTCCTCAGACTGAGGCAGGGGTGAAAACAGAAGGGGGATGAGTGCTCAGGTCCAGCTTGCCCCTTGGAGGTCTTTGTCAGAGAGGGAAACACCCTGGTCTCTTTCTGAGAGAAACTGCCCTAGTCTTTATCTGAAAGGATATGCTATCCATGGCCCTCATCTGAGGGGAGAGGCTCTGGTCTCAATCTGAAGGGAGGGCTCTGGTCTCCATCTGAGGGGAGAAGGCTTGGTCCCTTTCTGAGGAGAGACACCATACTCTCGAAGTCTTAGGGGAGGTTCCAGGACTCTGAGGGGAAAGACCTGGTCTTTATATGACAGTAGCACCCTGGTATTTGTCTGAGAGGAGATACCTTAGTCTTCTTCTGAGACAAGCTGTTGTGGTCTCCGTCTGAGAGGAGAATTCACAGTCCTTATCTGAGGGGAGACAGAGATGGCTCTGGTCTCCGTCTGAAGGGACAGTCCGGGCCTTTTTCTAAGAGAAGTCACTGTGGTCCCTTTCTGAGAGGAGACGCCCTGGCCTTTTCCTGAGACAAGTTGCCCTGATTTTATCTGAAGGGAGAACCCAGGTCTTTTTCTGAGATAAGTCACTCTGGTCCCTGGCTGAAGGAAGACGCCTTGGTCCCTGTCTTAGAAAAGAAGTCCTTCGCTTTTTCTGTGAAGAATCACCCGGGTGACTGTCCCAGGGGAGACTCCCTGGGCACTGTCTGAGGAGAGGCGCCTGGGTCTCAGTCTGAGAGAAGTCGCCCTGGTCTTTATATGACAGAAGTCACCAGTATCTGTCTGAGGCGGGATGCCCTGGTCTCTGAAGGAAGAACCTTGGTCTTTTTTGAGAGGAATCCCCATGATCCCTTTCTGAGGGGAGACACCCTGGTCTCTGTCTTGGGGGACACTCTGCTCCCCAGACTCTGCCTGAGGGGAAGGCCCCGGTCTTTATATGATAGAAATCTCCCTTCGACTGACCAGTAGGAGGGGGCTGGTCCCATGGCAGATGCTCGTTTCCAAGCCTGATCTTGTCCCTGAAGCCCCATCCAGGCCTGTTTTCCCAAACGTATCTTGGGGACTCACGGGCAGCTCTGTAGTCAAAGGGACTGAAGTCCACACATCGCGCATGTGTTTGGTTACTGTCGTGTCCTGAGATGCTCCAGGCCTTGCACTTTGTGGTTCTCAAGTCACAGGTTCAAATCAAGGAGAGAGACTCTGATTTGCATTTCCCCTCGCTTCCCTCTTGAGCTTCTCTGGTGGCTCACATAGTAAAGAATCTGCCTGCAATGCAGGAGATCTGTTTGACCCCCTGGGTTGGGAAGATCCCACTCCAGCATTCTTGGCTGGAGAGTCCCATGGACAGAGGAGCCTGGTGGGCTACAGTCCAGGGGTTGCAAAGAGTCGGACACAACTGAGCAACTGACACACTTGCTTCCCCCTAGGTGGATCCTCCCCGTAAAGGCAGAAGGGAAAAGGCTTGGGCTGGGTCCCCCTGACAGGCTTGCTGCCTCCGGAGTAGACAGAAGCCATGACTTCCTGTGAGTCTGTGAAGCGGGGACCAGGCCATGGCATGGAGGATGCTGCGAGTCTGCCGCCTCTTGTGGGACAGACGAAGACAGTCGGGGCCTCCCTGCGGACATCGGGGCCCTACGCTCAGACGGCGCGGTGGACTGTCCCCTTCTACCCAGCTCAGCTCAGCCGGCCACTGCTGTAACTTCTGTCCCCTGGGGAGGTGACCCTCTTACCTGGCTTTCTGAGATCAGGCTCTGCAGAGGTGAAGGTCCCAGGGGGCCCTGATTCTGCTTCCCTGTCTGGGAGACGAGAGTGTCTGGATCCTTTCAGGGAAAGACAGAAAGTTCATCGGCCGCAGGAGGACAGGGTCAAGGGGAGGCTACATCCAAAAGCCTCCCTCCTCTTCCTCTTGTGCTGCGGGCTGCTGCCTCATGCTTCTTCCTCCTTCTACCTCTCAGAAGTTGTGCTGAGAGAAAACAATGCTGACCAGAGGAGGGATCCACCCTGGGCTGGTGTTTGCAGTGTGTGTGTGTGTGTGTGTGTGTGTGTGTGTATCTCCAGAGGCTGGAACCACACAGCTCCTTGGATGAACCCCAAGGCAACCCAGCTCCTGATTGGTGGTTGCCGTGGAGACCCACCTAAGCCTCTTCCACCTGAGCTGTATTATCTGAAGAGGGAGTCTATTTGACCTGACAGTCACCTGAGAAGACCCAGGGGTGAGAGCGGCCCGTGTCCAGATGGACTGCTCCGCCCTGGCCTCCCCCAGCTGGCGCTCGGGCTGGCACAAGCTGGGGAGCCAGGGCATGCTCGCTGCACCCTCTGTAGAGCCCTAGGAGGACCTGCTCAGAGCAGATGTTTCCAGCTGCCAGCTGGACGGTTCCTGGCCAGAGCACACTCTTTCTACCCACTCCCTCCGCCAGCAGAGGAGTGATTCAGGTGCCGAGGGCAGGAACTCTCACCTTTAATCACCACCCCCTCACCTGCTCTCCTCTTGGCTCATGAAAATTCTCTCCTTCCCTCAAGGCAAGCTCGAGTGCACAGAGTTCTTCTGATGCTCTGGAGGAGGGGCAAGGCTGAGGCAATCATCTCAGTAGAGAAGGGAGGATAGACTGTGATTACTGACTTTGAGATAAGACGAGGGGTTGGCAGGAGTGGGCCCATTGCTGTTCCTCCTGTTGCTATTCTTCTGTGCCCCGCACTCACCTCTGGGCCTCCTGCCTGTCTCTGAGCCCTGCATACTGTCACGTGGAGACTTTTCAAGCTACAGGCCCTGTGTGGGCCAGCCTGCCCCCAGCAGACATTAGAAACCAATGCCCGCTGCCCCGTGGGGGCATCCGGGGTGCCCTAGGGGCCACTAAGCTGCCTTGTAATAGATCTCAAGTGATGCCGTACCAAGTAGTACCAGGTACCAGGCAGTAGAGTGACTTCTGGATATGTCTAGTCCTGAGTGTATTGAAAATAAAGCAGAAAGTGTCACCAAGAAAAAACCAAGCCATGCCTGATGACCCACCTCACTCCACCCACCTGCCTGCCTGCCTGCGTTTTGACTGTGTGCCTGAGAGCTAGGCCGCTTTGCGCTTCCTCTGTGGCTGGATCCATTAGATAGATCTGCCTTCCCCCCTCCAGCTGCCCAAGCAGGGCTGTGGAGTCAGGAGCTGGGCCATGCACCTCTCTTGACCAGTTCACAGCACAACAGTCCCAGTGATGGGGAGGGTCCCTTGGGGATAGGACACTCCACATTTTTAGGAGCTTAAGTTGACCCCCTCACACTCACAGATCCACGGTGGCCTCCACACCCAGGATAAGCCACAGCCACAGCAACCTGGGGCAGGTAACCAGGAGTCGCCACCTCTGAACATCCCACCACTATGCTGACACAAGGGCAAAAATTCCAAGGTGTTTCCATGCTAGCAGGGAGGGGGCCAGCAGGATGAGAAGGCTTTGCTCTCTCTTCGGGAAGGTTGTTAGAAGTGGTAGGAAGAGGCCACTGACTAAGTCACAAATTTGTTCATGCGGCACAGATGTCCAGAGCACTCTTCTGTGCAGACAGGATACCAGATGCTGGCTGAGGGTTCACAATTCCCTTCCTCACCCCTCTCACTCCACGCTTCCCAGCCAAAGCCCTTGAGGCTGGGTCAGATGAGGAGAAGACGGGATTCTTGGGATTTCCCTGGTTGTCCAGTGGTTAGGACTCTGCACTTCCACTGCTGAGGACATGCGTTTAATCCCTAGTTGGGGAGCTAAGATTCTTCCAGCCTTGAGGCACAGCCAAAAAAAAAAAAAAAAAAAGAGTTATTTAAAAGAAGAAGAAGAACATGGAATTCTTACAGGAGAGTGCAGAGCAGGGACAGAATTAGAGTTTGGCACAAAATGCCTTTTTCTTCCTGCTGTGTAGTCTTGGGTCAACTACAGACCATTCTATTTGAATGAAAAAACTCACCCCATGGATTAGGCTTAAAACCTCACCCTCACACACACACACACACACACACGCACACACACACATACACACAATTCATGTAAATGAGATCATGCCAATTCTGAGCCATTAAAAGCAGATCCATCTGCAGCGTGTCTAAGGACCCCTGACCTGTGACCCTGGGGAACGCACACACAGATGACTAGTCTCTCAGGTCCTCCCCTCCCAAAACAGCTGGCCCCTTCCCTCTACTTTTCAGTGACACCTAAGCCCAGAGGAGGGGAGCTATGCCTTCCTACTTCCCTCCCTCGCCCACCGCCCTGACACCATAACTCAAAGACAGCTTGGGGTTTGTGCTGACTGCTCATCTCTTTTCACCCGTTAGCCTGTGGAGGCTTTGTGATTATCCACGCTGAGTGTGAGCTTTACTAGGGAGAGAAAGGGGTGGTGGTTTTTCCCTCATTTGGCATCCCTCGAAGTCGCTGAAGTGTAGTTAAATATTCAGCAACCATTCAAATGGAGAAACACCAGCAGGGCTGTGACATGGCCTCACAGATGGCATTTGATCAGTAAATTGGAGATGTGGAATCGCGAAGCCACTGGGTGCAGGACTGGACTGAACACTGCAAGGAGGCTGGAGGAGAGCGCTGGTCCCCGATGGCAGGCTGTGCCGCGGGCTGCTCCTCCCGATCCCTCCTCCCTGGCTTCCTTCCAGACTGCAGGAGCCAGTCCAAACCACTCCTAAGCGCTCTGTCATGCACTGGGTTTCCAGAGCCTAAAGAGGGATAAAAGTGACATAGTAGTCACAGGCACAGACCACACTCACACTCATCTGTGCCTCCCTGGGAATGGCTCCCCGCTCCAGTATTCCTGCCTGGAGAATCCCATGGACAGAGGAGCCTGGCAGGCTACAGTCCATGGGGTCGCAGAGTCGGACACAACTGAGCGGCTAACACTTGCACTTTCCTCCCTCTGGGCAGCCCTCTTTGCGGCCACATTTCCTTCTCCAGCCAGAGGCAGCCCTGCAGATGACTGCAGGAAAATAAGGGCCTCACCTTCTCCCAGCTGGCTTGCTTAAGTCCCTGCTTCTTCACTCTCCCCTTCTTGCCCCTCTTCTCCACTTAGCCTCACACTGTTGTTTTTTTTCTCTTAATCTGCATCATCTAACTATTTATCTATCTAAAATAATGAAAGGGAACTAGGGAGAGAGACATAATACATCTCTCATTCATTAATTCACTAGGTGTCTGTTGACCATCTACTCTGTGCTAAACAGTACCTTGACGCCCGCTTTCTATGGAATTCACTCACCACTGACTTCTTCTAGGTTCTGCCCTATGCTTTGACTGATCTTGAGAGCCTGGGCAAAACCAGCCAGCTGTCCATCGAAGATTCATGCCCCTCTCCCAGAGTGAGACATGCTTTGGGGAAGCTGCTGTCTAACCAGGGACCCCATTACCCAGCCTCCTTCACATCCATACAGGACCATGTGACAATGAAATGTGGATGGAAGGCCTGGCTTATGAAACACTGCTGTGCGATTTTCCACTTCCCCTCTTTCTCCCACTTGCTGATGGTCAGTAAGGACTCTGAGGCCCCTGGAGGGTGGTAGAGCCCCAATTTTGAAAGAGCCCAGGTCCCTAAATTAGTATGTGGCAGGTCACCCATCAGTCATCTGTGCTGAACTCTAACAAGTGAAGCAATGTATTGGGTCAAACGCTAAGACTTGGGGTTTCTCTCTCACAGTGACTGGCACTCTCAAGATCAGTGCAAACCCTGTGGGAAGGGATGGATGTGGAAACTTTCTGCCTTCCTTGGTTCCTGGACATCAGAGATCTTCTTGATGGGTCCCCTCTGGTTTCTCCATCTTCATCCCAAAGAACCAATTACTCTACCCTATCTTGTCTCATGCCTTTGTGCGCAGTGCACACTCTGTTCCAAACGCTGGGGGTCTGGGGGGCTGTCTTACTCATCCCTGAAAATCTACCCCAGTGGTGAGCCTCAGTGAACCTTCTGTCTGCCCAGCTGCCCCCTCCGCTCCAGTCTCCAAAGCTTCATTCTTCTCTCTGTGTATATAATCAATCCTCATTACTCACAGTTGCAAAGCTGTCTACTCACTAAAATGTATTTGTAATCCCCAAATCAATACTCGAGGCACTTCTGTGGCCATTCTGGACATGTGCAAAGTGTTAAAAATTCGACATTCCCAAGTGAAATGAGGCCATCTCCTGTCTTCCTGTTTTGGCTCTCAGATGGTCAATAAATATCCTTCCCCTAGCCTATTTAGTGTCCACTTTGTGCCTTTTGCTGGTGATTTCACTGTCTAAAATGGTCCCCAAGTGCAGTGCTGAAGTGCTGTCTACCGTTCCCAAGTGCAAGAAGGAGAGAATGCATGGCTCAGATGCACTTCATTTAGGCATTAAGTTGCAAGTTATATTGCTGTTGGCTGTGAGTTCAATGTTAATGAATCAACAATGCACAAAAATGAGGAGTCTTTGAACAGAAATACACAGAAGACAAGGTTGTGTCCTGACTGGCTGATGAAAATGTCCTGACCAGAGGCTCACAGGAACCTAACCGTGTGCTTCCCCTAGAAGCGGCGGTTCAGGGCTGGCAGTGACATTCAGAACGTGACGACTGCAAATCATGAGAATCAGTGGAGCATCACGCTGTTGGCTGAACTTCCCCGCAGAATAAGGACTGCTCGAGGGCCAGGAGCCAAGCCCCAGCGCGTGGTGAGAGGCCAAAGCGTTTAGAGAAGGTGGCAGCCAGAGCACCCTGAGCCTGCTGTCTGCACCCAGCAGGCGCCCTGGCCCTGCCTCTGCCCTCCTGAGCCTGAGATGAGCTGTCACAGGCTCGAGGACCCACAGACCACAGACACAAGTAGACAGGACTGGACTGTGAGGGGCTGGGTCACCCGCAGGTGGGAATGTGCAGAGGCCAGTGGAAGCAGCTGATGTGGGGGCTGTGGGAGGGTGGTCTGGGAGCCTGGGCACTCGACAGTGTGGGAAGCCAGTCCAGGTCCAGGGGTAAGAAAGCAGGAAAGCCACTTCCACCCAACCCGGAAATGCTTCTGGGAGGAGGCTGAGGACCAGCAAATCAATGGGAGAGGGGAGCCGGGATGTGCCCTGCATTAGAGGGATAAAACCTGAAATGACATGAGCTGGTGCAGGCCCTCTGGGTGGGTGCTGACTCAGGGCCTGAAGAGATGCCCCGGGAAGGAAAAGAGGTGGTGTTAGTGAAAGACAAGGAGCAGCTGTGACGCGCAGGGTGAAACAAATTGTCACATGTGGATCTGAATGTAGATTCTGGAATCAGTTTCCAAAGAAGAATGCTGGTGAGTCCAGACCAATAGTAGCAGCTTGGTAGTTAGTACACTGCCTGGCTCCCGGAATAGTGCCCCGACTGGTGTGGAGGATGACGGAGAGGGTGGAATTGCCTGGAAATCCTGACTTGATGGTGGGGAGTCACAACACCCTAAGGGAGGAGCAGAAAGGAGGGGAAGTTGATTTGGGGTCCCTTGGCAGTGTGAATGGGGAGGGAGAGGTGTCTTCATGACTCCCAGGAGGACAGACCCAATGACCAGCCCCACACACGGAGGATGGGTTTAGTGAAAAAGTGAAAGTTGGTCAGTCGTGTCCGACTCTTTGAGACCCCTTGGACTATACAGTCCATGGAATTTTCCAGGCCAGAATACTGGAATGGGTGGCCTTTCCCTTCTCCAGGAGATCTTCCCAACCCAGGGGTCGAACACAAGTCTGCTGCATTGCAGGTGGATTCTTTACTAGCTGAGCCACAAGGGAGGATGGGTTTGGCTGAAGATAAAGATCTGGGGGTCATCTGGGTCAAGGGAGACATTCGATGTTGGACACAGGGGACTGACTTAGCTCACATGGGACCGGAAGAGAGCCTGGGATTGACTTACAGGACCAGTGGAGGGGCGGGCTGAGAAGGGCTTGGGAACCTAACCCTCTGCACTTGTTTCCGCTGCATTCCCACCACAGTCAGCTCTAAGGAACCAAGGGGAGCTAAGTGGGCATTGTTTGGTAATGTGTCTCCCTGCTGCTGCTGCTGCTAAGTCGCTTCAGTCGTGTCTGACTCTGTGCGACCCAATAGACGGCAGCTCACCAGGCTCCCCGTCCCTGACATTCTCCAGGCAAGAACACTGGAGCGGTTGCCATTGCCTTCACCCATGTGTCTCCCTAGTGTCCAGTCATCGTCCTGTGATGGCCCAAGTGACAGGAAGTCTGTGAACTTTTAGAAGTGTGGGGACTTCGCTAGTGATCCAGTGACTAAGACTCCGCGCTCCCAAGGCAGGGGCCCTGGGTTCAATCCCTGGTTGAGGAATTAGATCCCACATGCCACAACTAAAGATCACACATGCTGCGAGGAATATCAAAGATCCAATACCCAATACAGCCAAAAAGTAAATAAATTTTAAAAATAAATAAAAGGAGAAAAAGAAAGAAAGAAAGAAAGAGCTGATCACGCAGAGTCAGCAGGTGCCTACTGACAGGAGGTCAGGGGAAACACCCCAGAGAGGTTGAGGATGCAAGGTCGAGGTCAGCGTCTGTCCTCTGCAGCCCGCATCCACAGTGCGTCCCCCTGGGCCCCGGCGGCTCAGAGGGCAGCTCTGGCAGGCAGTTCTGTTTGAACTCTGTTCTGTTTGAGGTTCCTTTAATTGACAATGCCCCAGCCCAGGCTCACAAGCCCCTGAGGCCTGGGAAGTACACTGAGCCCACCCACAAATGTTCCCAAATGTAAGGCACTCAGTATCACTGGGGACGATTTTCAACCAGTGGGGGATGCGAGCGGTCAAAGAAACATTCCACATTCCTACCCACCAGGGAGACAGTCCTTGGAAGGCAGGCCATCCCAAGTCCCAGGGGCTTCCTGGGGCTCGCACCCTGTTGTCCTCAGGACTGGTCCTGAAAATACACTCAAGTGGTTTCTCTGCCTTCCTGTCTCATTCTCCTTGTGCCCTCCTCATTCCTGTTTCCCAAGTCACCTCCCAAATCCTGGGCTCTGCACCCAAATCTCAGGCTCTGCTTCTAGGATGGCCCCAGAGGGAAAGCCAAGAATAGGGGCGTGGTCTGTGACGTTAAATGCCACCAAGACTTCAAGCAGAATGATGCCAAGGAAGAAGCATTGGCAGCAGGGAGGTGGCGCAGGTCACTGGGGGACGCTGCCGTTGGAGCACTGAGCTAGGAGCAGTACCCCTGGAGCTGCCACCCCAGGGTGCAGAGGCTGTTCTCGCTCCATGAGAGCTTTAACCCAGGGCTCAGTGCCTCCCTCAGTCCCCAGGAAGAAGCTAAACTTCTAAACCAGAGTTTACTGAAGATTCTATCAGTTCCTTCAGTGGCTCAGTCATGTCCGACTCTGCAACCTGGCCCTGGGTTCAATCCCTGGTTGAGGAATTAGATCCCACATGCCACAACTAAAGATCACACATGCTGCGAGGAATATCAAAGATCCAATACCCAATACAGCCAAATAAGTAAATAAATTTTAAAAATAAATAAAAGGAGAAAAAGAAAGAAAGAAAGAAAGAGCTGATCACGCAGAGTCAGCAGGTGCCTACTGACAGGAGGTCAGGGGAAACACCCCAGAGAGGTTGAGGATGCAAGGTCGAGGTCAGCGTCTGTCCTCTGCAGCCCGCATCCACAGTGCGTCCCCCTGGGCCCCGGCGGCTCAGAGGGCAGCTCTGGCAGGCAGTTCTGTTTGAACTCTGTTCTGTTTGAGGTTCCTTTAATTGACAATGCCCCAGCCCAGGCTCACAAGCCCCTGAGGCCTGGGAAGTACACTGAGCCCACCCACAAATGTTCCCAAATGTAAGGCACTCAGTATCACTGGGGACGATTTTCAACCAGTGGGGGATGCGAGCGGTCAAAGAAACATTCCACATTCCTACCCACCAGGGAGACAGTCCTTGGAAGGCAGGCCATCCCAAGTCCCAGGGGCTTCCTGGGGCTCGCACCCTGTTGTCCTCAGGACTGGTCCTGAAAATACACTCAAGTGGTTTCTCTGCCTTCCTGTCTCATTCTCCTTGTGCCCTCCTCATTCCTGTTTCCCAAGTCACCTCCCAAATCCTGGGCTTTGCACCCAAATCTCAGGCTCTGCTTCTAGGATGGCCCCAGAGGGAAAGCCAAGAATAGGGGCGTGGTCTGTGACGTTAAATGCCACCAAGACTTCAAGCAGAATGATGCCAAGGAAGAAGCATTGGCAGCAGGGAGGTGGCGCAGGTCACTGGGGGACGCTGCCGTTGGAGCACTGAGCTAGGAGCAGTACCCCTGGAGCTGCCACCCCAGGGTGCAGAGGCTGTTCTCGCTCCATGAGAGCTTTAACCCAGGGCTCAGTGCCTCCCTCAGTCCCCAGGAAGAAGCTAAACTTCTAAACCAGAGTTTACTGAAGATTCTATCAGTTCCTTCAGTGGCTCAGTAATGTCCGACTCTGCAACCCCACGGACTGCAGCACTCCAGGCCTCCCTGTCCATCACCAACTCCCAGAGTTTACTCAAACTCATGTTCATCGAGTCAGTGATGCCATCTAACCATCTCATCCTCTGTCATCCCCTTCTCCTCCCACCTTCAATCTTTCCCAGCATCAGGGTCTTTTCAAATGAGTCAGTGCTTTGCATAAGGTGGCCAAAGTATTTTGGCCATTGGAGTTTCAGCTTCAGCATCAGTCCTTCCACTGAATATTCAGGACTGATTTCCTTTAGGATGGACTGGTTGGATCTCCTTGAAGTCCAAGGGACTCTCAAGAGTTCTCCAACACCACAGTTCAAAAGCATCAATTCTTCGGCACTCAGCTTTCTTTACAGTCTTCTTTATAGAAGATTCTATAGACAAGATGAATCAGAGAGTTTTCATTGTGTCTTGCCCTGCAAACTGTCAGTTTCCTTTGGACACTGACTGTTCAGCCTGTCTTTCCAGCCACCACCAGGTACCCCTTTCTGCTGGATCCTGTCTCTGAATCCTAGACACCCCACCTCCACACAGCCAGGCTGCCTCTCTCAGGAGCCGCCTCCGGGAGGGCTGGGCTCACATACCCAGGGATGCTGAGAGGTAAGCCCAGCGTGAGGCTTGAGGCATTGAGTGCCCCTGTCCTCCTGGGGTTCCCACATCAGTGATGCGTCTCCTCCCACAGCAGCTTTTTATAGAGAAGACATGCCAAGGACAAGATTAGATCCCTGCTGATCTAATACAATCTTCCCGCCCATCAGAGTGGACGCCTTGCCGTTGCTCTCGAAGGGCTGAGAACAGTTCTCTCTGGAAGACTTTCCCCCGAGATGTTCTCCAATAGACTCATAAATGACTAGAATTCCCTCTAGGAACTCCAAGTGCTCGGTTTTTCCTTCACCACCTCTGCCCCTCCCTGCACACCCCAGCCCTCATCCACTTCCCCAGCAAAAGGTGACTTGGCACCAGGGCTGGGTGCCAAGGGTGGAGGTGCAATAGGCAGGCTCATCTGTGTCTTCAGGGGCTCCCGGCCAGAGAAGGGAGCCGGGCCATGTGCTGCTGGGCTGGGGGTGCTTCAGAGACTCAGAGATATACCTCCCGGCTCCCCTGCGTCTCCCATTATCATCCACACCTCGCTCTTGACCTTGGGCTGTTCTCCTGAAATAAAAAAAAAAAAAATCCCAGAGCAGCAGGGGGTTTGGCTGTCCTTTACTCCCACACCTACTAAGTTCAGAAAGGGCAAGCGACTAGCTCAGACAGCGCAGCAAGTGAGTAACAAAGCAAACCCCGCAAACAGCCAGGCTCTTCTCTTCCAAACCACTGCCCTGCCCGCTGCCACCTTGGTGCATCCACAACTCAGGCAGAAGCCTGTGGGCATGATGACCGTAAGCCCCAGCCACGGCCACTAGACACAGCTCATTTTCTGTGTGTAACGAGTGTGTTTATCTAGAGAGGGTGAGCTGGTATGTGTGTGGAGTGGAATTCCATATTACATGAAAGTGTTCGTTGCTCAGTCGTGTCTGACTCTTTGTGACCCCCAGACTGTAGCCCACCAGGCTCCTCTGTCCATGGAGTTCTCCAGGCAAGAATACTGGAGATGGTTGCCATGCCCTCCTCCAAGGGATCTTCCTGACTCAGGGATCGAAGCTGGGTCTACCGCAGTTTCCTTACTATCTGAGCCACCAGGGAAATCCATGTTACTTACTCTTCTTATAATCCTGGAAGCCTGCTTGGAAGAGGAAATATTTCAGCCATCTCCTAGTTATAGATTTACTTGTTGGGCTGATGAAGGAGGGCCCCTAGAGACGGGAGGGGTGGGATAGAAATCTAGGGCTGATGAAGGAGCCCGGACACATGGTATCACTGTGAGCTGAGGCTGAGAACCATTCTTGTAGCAGACCCCGTGCTGGCTGCTGGAAGTTGCCAGAAGGCAGCAGCAGGCTCTCCAGTGCTCAGGGATCTTTTCCCAGAAGATAAGCCAAAGGGCTGTAACCTCCTGCTGCCAAACAAGCAATCAGGAAAGCGGAAAGACCAGAGCCATCCAATCCACCCCAAGAGAAGCAAAGCGAGTGGCAACTGTGTTCTAAGGAACCAGGGTGCTCCTCGCGGGGCTGAGAAGCCGCTTTCTCTTCTGGGTGGAGGCCAAGGGCCTTGTTGAAGTTGCCAGGTGCCTAGAGTCTCTGGACCCTTCATGGAGAGGAAACCGGAAACAAGGATTGAAAAAGTTAAGATTTAGACTCTGGCATTGACCACACTGGAAGCAATCTAGCTGTCCAGCAGTTGCGGGGGCAGGGGCTACTTACAAATTAGGGTACCTCGGTATCCCAGACTTGATCCCGTCATGATAGTCACGATGACAAAACATGCTTCTAGGTTCCCACTCTGTGAGAAACAGCAGGCCTGATCACGGTGGGCATGCCAGGGATGCTGCAAGGAGGTAAAGAGTGTTGAAGAGCCACCCGTGTCAAGGTGGAATTACATTATTAGCATGGGTGAAGATAGGGACTGCGCATGTGCTGGGGTTCTTTTCAGAAGATGCAAATTTCAGGCCCAGAGTATTATTCAAAAAAAGGCTCTTGAAGCAAAAAAGAACTTTATCCATTTATTTCCTAGCCGGTAGCTTCTCTGTTTCCACTGAGTTCACATATTTTATTGACATACATGAAGCTCAGAGAAAACTGAAGTGCTTCTTTTGAGTGCTCATTTCTTCAAAGGGTAGTTGAGTTCAGACTGCCTGCCTTTCTTGGTTTTCTCAGCAGGCTGGAAAGGGACATGCGCATAATTGTTCAGCTGGTAGGAACTAAAGCCTCTTCCTGTATTTAAACTCAGGAAACCTCTCTTGGGGAATGTGTACTGCCAACTATCTGGACTACGCTATAAGGGTGAAAACAAATTGCACGCGAGCACGATTATGGGACATATTTGTTTTGTGACTTCACCAAAGAAGGACTAAAACATAGACAGCCAACCTCAGGGACTTCCCTGGTAGTCCAGTGGCTGGGAATCCACCTGCCAACACAGGAGACGTGGGTTTGATCCCTGGTCGGGAGGCAGCAAAGTAAATAAATAAATAAATATTTTAAAAAAGAAATCCAATCTCATAATTCATCGTTAGGGTAATTATGTCCATGAGGTAAAATAAGTTGCAATCATATTGCAATTTGCATTGCACCTGGAAATTTACAAAACACTTCCCCATCCTCGGTCTCATTTTACTAACAAATACTGCTCCTCTCTCACAGAGCCTGATGAGGAGGGGAGACAGACTCCTGCGTGCTGGAGCCAGCAGGAACTCTCAGGGCCCACCCTTATCACTATCACAACTGGCCTCTGTAAGGCCATGGACATTTCAGGCGACCTCATTCTCACAGTGGCCCCATGATGGTGTTTTTTTTTCCCCATTTGCCACTGAGAAAACGAAAGCCCAGAGCATGGCTGTTGGAAGTTTCAGAGCTGAAACTGGCCAGTTCTGAAGCCAGAGCCTTGAGTTACACCAGGGGCTGGAGCTGTGACCCGTGGTTCCGGCAGTGGCTACACTGAGCCACAGGCCTGCTTGAGGTGATGGACCAGGGATGGAGCCTGGTCCCTAAGAGGGCTGGACCTGTGGCCAGGGCCTCATTCCTATGACTTGTGAGACAAGGAGCCAACACTAGACATGACCGCCATCCCCCCTGCCTCCATGCAACCTGACCCAGAGCCCCTGGTCCACAGAACTGTCCAGCAAGCTGCCCCCAGTCACCCTCCTTGCCTCCTCCTTCTCAATCTTTATTCACTGGGGCAAACTCAACCACCCCCAGTTCCCTTGTCTGAGGGAACAGAAAAAGGATGCCCTGAACTGCAGCGCTCAGAATTCCCCACAGAATCCTGCACCTACCTGTTAACACAGAAGTCAGGTGCCACACCTGAGAGGCTGCTCAGAGAGCTCAGCGGAGCTCCTCTGATCCACCTCAGTCCCCAGGGCACCTGAGCCAGTGCATGTGGCAAGCAGAGCCACCTGCCTCCATTACCTGGCATCATCCTGCACTCAGACCATCCTCCCCCACAGCTGAGCAGACACAGAGGCACTCAAGCCCGGGCTCCAGCTGAGACCAGGCTATTGTACTCTTCACACACAGGACCACTCTGTCCCCAGGGACTCACTGAGGCCCCAGCGACCCAGGGTCCTAGGGCGGCTTCCCACTTTGGGATCTTGAAATTTGGTGCTATCAAATGATGCTTGTTGATAATGCATCTTCTGCCAAAGACTGCCTGTTACACAGTAGGCACTACACACATTGGTTAATATATGTATTTATATATATATTTATGGCTTCCCTGATATTCTCAGTGAAGAATCAGCCTGCAATGCAGGAGACCCTGGTTCGATTCCTGGATCAGGAAGATTCACTGGAGAAGGGATAGGCTACCCACTCCAGTATTCTTGGGCTTCCCCTGTGGCTCAGCTAGTAAAGAATCTGCCTGCAATGTGGGAGACCTGGGTTCAATCCGTGGGTTGGGAAGATCCACTGAAGAAGGGAAAGGCTCCCCTCTCCAGTATTCTGGCCTGGAGAATTCTATGGACGGTATGGTCTATGGGGTCGCAAAGAGTCAGACGTTGGTAAAGAATCTGGCTGCAATGCAGGAGACCCCAGTTTGATTCCTGGGTCAGGAAGATCCACTGGAGAAGGGATAGGCTACCCACTCCAGTATTCTTGGGCTTCCCCTGTGGCTCAGCTAGTAAAGAATCTGCCTGCAATGTGGGAGACCTGGGTTCAATCCGTGGGTTGGGAAGATCCACTGAAGAAGGGAAAGGCTCCCCTCTCCAGTATTCTGGCCTGGAGAATTCTATGGACGGTATGGTCTATGGGGTCGCAAAGAGTCAGACGTGACAGAGCAACTTTCCCTTTCATTTTGATTATTATATGCAATAGAAGATCAAACTAAATTTTTTAAAAAAAAGATGCTAAGACCCAGACTAGAGACTTCCCTGGCAGCCCCGTGGTTGACGCTGGGCTTCCATTGTAGGGGGCATGGGTTTAACCCCTGTTGGGGAGCTAAGATACTGCAACCAGTGTGGTGTGGCAAAAAAAAAAAAAAAAAAAGGACAATTCTTAGACCCAGACCGTGGTCTTAAAATTACATTTATCCCTGAAACTAATGGTTTCTTGGAAAGAAGCTGATTTCAGGTCTGGGCAAAGTGAAAGTGAAGTTGCTCAGTTGTGTCCGACTCTTTGAGACACCATGGACTGTAGCCTACCAGGCTCCTCCGTCCATGGGATTCTCCAGGCAAGAATACTGGAGTGGGTTGCCATTTCCTTCTCCAGGGGATCTTCCCAAGCCAGGGATAGAAGCCAGGTCTCCTGTATTGCAGGCAGATGCTTTAACCTCTGAGCCACCAAAGGAGAGGTCTGAGCAGGAAACAAATGAACCTAGAACTTTGTAGAGTGCGTAGTAAGGAAATAATCAAAGGTGGCTAGGGTCTACAGACTGGATGGTAATGTTGGATTTAAGTGGTTTTACGAAGTACCCAGCCATGTTAGGAAGATGCACATGGCAAGGTCCTGTGGGCAGACTCTCATAAATGTTGGCAGCCTCTAGGAGCTGATGGGGGCCTCCAGCCAGCAAGAAACCAAGGCCCTCAGTTTCAGAACCTCAAAGAAATGCTTCTGTCAGCAACTTGATTGAGCCTGGAAGCAGAGTCTTCCCCAGTCACGTTTTCAGATGAGAACACATCCCAGCTGACACCTGGATGGTAGCCTGGAGATTCTAAGCTGAGGACCCAGCTAAGTTTGTGGTACTGCTATTACACAGCAAAAGAACACTAGTACAGTTTTCCATTTGAGTCCCAGGCCACAGGTAGGGAAGGAAGCACACCCCTTCTCCCACCTACCCTTGTCCCAGTACACGTATTCCCAGCTAGGTGAACACTGAGGACCATGGTGGCTTAGACCCAGGAACTACAGAGGAGATGAGATGATGCTCACGTCTCCTCATGCCCCCTCCCTGCAGGAGGCTGGCCAGCCTGCCACCCTCTCTAGACAGACAGGCAGCAGAATCGTTCCTCACAGGAACACAGGAAGAAGCCAGGGGCTGCCTGGAGATGAGCAGTTGGACCAGGCCAGGATAGATGGTGTGCCTGTGACATGGGCAGCACCTCCCCCTTCTCCAAGGCAAGACTGCCAAGGTCACTCACTTGTAGCCTTTCTGGACAAACTGGGGAGAGATGGGGAAAGAGTCATGAAATGTGGAGCATCCCAAAACCCGCAGGAGGGGGTGGGGGTGAGGAAGCTGAGCGAGGCTCCTCCCAGATGCCTCCTGCTGCCCCTGGGGTTTGCCTCCACCCTTTCTCTTCCTGTGGCCTGGGGCATCCTTCCATCAGCCATTCACAGCTGATCTTGTTTCTATGCTCCAAAAGGAAAAACAAGGCCACTTCCTCCCTGACACTCTCCAATGCATGTACCCAATCGTGGCCCCCTCCAAGATATCTCTACAAGCATGTTTTATTTTTGTCACACTACCATCTGAAGTGGCTATGTATTCTTTTTGCTATTATCTGTCCCTACTTGTCCCACTAGAATGCAAACTCAGGCCTTATCCGTCTCCTTCACGGTTATTTCCCTGAGCATGCATCACAGTGCAAGCCTCTAAGAATTATTTGTTGCATGAATGAGCTCTTAATCGATGCAGTACCATTCTAGTGCTTCTGATGTCGTGGTATCTCATTGGAAGCCCATGAATGCTAGCAGGGGCACCTCTCAGGCCTGCGCACTTGGCCTAAGGATAATTTCACAGGGTCTGAGCCCAACTGTTTGAAACCCAGGTCTGTCTCCTCCTACCTTTGTGATCTTTTTTTTTTTTTTTTTTGGTGGGGAGAGAGGTGTGGCGGCTGGGGAGCAGGGATGAGGGGCACTGTTTCCATGCCCCAAGGCGTTCAGGATCTTAGTTCCCAGACCAGGAGGGAAGCGCAGTGCCCTAACCACTGGGATGGTAAGGAATCCCCTAAACCTTAATTTCTTCATCTGTAAAACAAAATCATAATAAAACTCCCTACCTTGTACATTACTATGAGAATTAAAAGAGATTAGCACAAAGAGTCTGGCACAGAACAAATATTTCAGTTCAGTTCAGTCTCTCAGTCGTGTCCGACTCTTTGTGACCCCATGAATCGCA